>ML779328.1:116811-130803 GCA_009831015.1 Picea engelmannii
TATTGACGGCATGGATGTAGCAATGAGTTTCTTGGGCAATGGGGCGATGAATAAAAGTATGGGTGTTGCCACTATCAACTAGAATGATGACCTTCCTATTCTTGATGTAACTGATTAGCTTGAGGGTTTGGGGAGCGGAGAAGCTAGTGAGAGCATTGAGGGAAATGAATGGTTCTACTTCGGGAGGGTCTGAGGGAGGGTTTATGTCAGTGAATTCAGGTGATTCAGACATAGAGGGAGTTTCTTCATCTTCTTCCGAAATATCCTCGGAGATGGCCATTAAAATCTTTTGTTCTTTACACTTGTGGCCCGGGAAATATTTTTCATCACAGTTATAACAAAGGCCTTTGAGTTGGCGTTCAACTATTTCATCCCGGGTCAATTTTTTGATCTTTAGTGGAGCAGAGGGAGTAGTGGGATTTACTAGTTTAGGGTGAGGGATGAAGGATGGTTTGCAATTTTGAGAAGATACAACCTATTGTGCTTCTTTAGCTCTTTTGGTAGCCTCCACCCAACTCTCAGGCCGAGCCATGAGGACATGGGCTCGAATTTCATCCTTGAGGCCGTTGATAAAACACTCTCGGAAAAAGGCATCAGACATGCCCTCTGTTCTAAAAGCCAGGCACTCAAAGGCAACTATAAAGTCTTCCACTGTTCCTAATTGTTTCATCTTTTTCAAATGGCCCAAATGGTTGGTGTCAGTGTCAAAGCGTTCATAAAGCTCTGCCTCAAATTGTGTCCAAGCAATATACCCTTGACGAGAATTTTTTCTCCATTGGCAACGTTCTTGATCTAGATGGAGAACACCATACCGGACTTTGGTCAAGTCATCTGTAATGCTGTATAAAGATAAGTAATGTTCCATTTGGGTTACCCAACCAATGGGGTCTGAGCCATCAAATTTGGTCACATCCACCCGTGGAAGGCGTAGGTCACGTTGAAAGTGATGGTTCTGCAAGGTATGGGAATGAGAGGAATGGTCACCTTTAGTATGTGGGGGTGAGGAAGAGGAAGGGTTATCTGTAGGGATATGCAGTTTGGTGCAGAGTGCCAAAAAGACTGATTCAAGCTGGGTGGTGAGGTCTTGTTTGATTTCACTCATTGAGGATTGCATGGTTGTATTGATGGCGGTGACATTGGCATTGAGTTGTTTCACTTCTTGTTGGGTCTCAATGAGACCATATTGCAAGGTGTTGAAGCGAGCTTCCAAGTCTTGGCTACGAGTATGGGCCATGAGGATGGGGGAACTGAAAAGGGGTAGGCAGGGTAAAAAATTTTTTTGCCGAAAAAATTATATGGATGAATGTGATAAGGGAGAAGAGATGAATCCAATGGAATAGGTCTGAAATAATGGTGAAAAATTTTCCAGACTTCTTTTTTTTTACAGAGTTATACTCCGGTCTGAAGAATACTGCAGAGAGGAAATGCCCAAATGCTTAACCAAAAAGAAATGTGTATTTACTTGGCAACCCGAACACAGTTGCGCGACAATAGATCTTGTCTGTTTTAATTTGTTTATGTTTCTGTCCCCAAGGGTTCTACAGATAAGGGTTTTCCCTGTGCTATAGCTCTCTGATATACATGCGGGGTCCAACAGTAGTACTTGGCCCAATATCTCAGGGCACTGACTAAGGAGGATAGACCGTACCCTTAGTTGTACTACCTGACTACCCAGGTACTAGAGAGTATCTTCCCGAGTGTTCTTCTTGGTGACACTATAGCAGTCAAATGACCGATCGATTTATCTAAAGAGGGCTTCAGGTAATCTAGGTCGATTCGTACACATGTGTTGTCTGATGCGCTACCACTCGAAGGGGTACCAACAGGGGTTACACGGGTGGCCAACAAATGTGCGCTTAAGTACCACTTGTATTTCCTGCATGTATGAATCCCTCAACCGAAGGTTTATGCACATAACAACAGATCTCTGTGGCTTAAAGACGTCGGAATACGTCTCTACCCTGAAAAAAATTTAACCCACACTTTCTACCGAGGAAAGTGCTCTGCTACCACTTGTAATATACCAGATATAAAATGTATGCAGAACATAAATAAAATGCTAGTAATGGCAGAATAACAACAATATAACCAGAACATTCACCACAATAACACTGAAATGATATAAGAATAACAAAAGAAATAACACTTTGAATCTGAAAGCAATGTTCATGGGCCTCTTCGAGGGGGCAACCTCCAGTTGAGCAGAGCTCTATTACAATAATCTCCAAGCTAGGGTTATCATACCCTCGACTCCTATTTATACTAAAAAGAAGCATCTAGAGGAAGATCCTTCTAAAAGCGGAAGCTTCTATTAGGTCTTCTTACATCCGCCTTATTCTATTTTATTGAAAGGCCTTATTAATATTGACCTTTATTACATCTGAATATATTTTTCTACCTATGTGCGGGTTAGGACCCTAACAGTATATATGGAAAAACATAAGAAACCCTCCCCCCAAAAAACAAAAAATTGCATTTCCTTTTTCAATTTGACCATACTTGTTTATTGCAAAAAACTACATTTCCTTGGTCAATTTGACCATACTTGTTTATTGTAAATCATGGAGATTATTTTGCATTAATGCATTGTTTATCTAAATATTTATTAGACAAAAAAATGGATACCACATATCATAAAGAAAGGAAAGGGAAATAACTTATTTAAATTTCCAAATAACAATAGAAGGTTGAACCAAGGCTTTTGAAGGTGATAATTCTAAACAAAGTTTGAGTTGAAGTCTATTGACAAAAAATATGTAACATAGAAATATTATGAATCATTGTGTCGGGAATTGAAAATCCTTCCTAAAGGATGAGGGTGGTGCTCCTTTTTGTGAATCTGGTGGAGTGTTGTGAATTTGGTGGAGTTCCACGAGCCTTTGTAAGCAATGTGAAATCAAACTTTCCATAGAAACATATGGTTGAATAGGATGATGGATGCTAAAACTAGTGGCATATGATAGTGACACTGGTTCTGACTGCTACACAACCTCTCTCCATTTTCTTCATTTCCCGTAATATTTAATAAATGGAGCCTTTTTCAAAATCCTAATAAGTTGGTTCCACAAAATTCAAAGTTTTTATATTATGTTTTGAAAATCTCTAAAAATATTTAAAATAGGTTTTGGACATTACAATAAATTTTAGGGACCTAACCTCCCTAACCAGTCACGTAGGTAGAATAATAAATTTTCCATGTAATAAAGGAAAACATTAGTTAATAAGGCCTATTTAATAAATGTGAACAAGTCAATGTAAGAAGACCTAATATAATCTTTCGTTTCTAGAAATATATTCATCTAGAATGTTCTTTAGACAATAGAATTAGTATAAATAAGAGTATAATGCTTGAAAAATATTTTTCTTGAGAATTATTGTAATAGAGCGCTGTTATGCTTGAGGTTGCCCCCTCGAAGAGGCAAGTGAAAATATTTTTCTATCAATAAAGGTATCATTTTTTGTTGTGGTACTCTACATTTTGTTTTTCCGCTAGTATTTTCTATAGTATTTATGTTTCTTGCATATTATAATAGAACTGGTACCTAACAAGTGGTATCCGAGCACTTTCCTCTGCAAAAATTGTGAGAATTTTTTTCAGGGTAGAGATGTGTATTGTCGATGTCTTTAAAGCATAGAGATCTGTCGTTCAAGAGCAAAACTGTGGTGGGGAAGACTACACGCATGAAATACAGACGGTTTCACGAGGTTGTCTATAAACCAAACTTTCACCTTGTTGGAAACCTCTGTAACACATGTTGGTACCCTTTGAGTAGTACCCCATCAGACAAAATATGTACATGGTCATCACTCCCACATATTTTCAGGTATATCGGGAGTCCCCTAGGTCTCCTAAAATCAACCCTAGATTAGTCGATCAACCGCCCGACTGCTATAGTGACACTGAGAACAACACTTGGGAAGATACTCTAGTACCTGGGTAATCGGGTAGTATGACTAAGGGTACGATCAAAACTCCTTAGTTGGTGCCCTGAGATATTGGGCTGAGTACTACTATTCAACCCCACACGTATATCATAGAGTTACAACATAGGGGAAACTGTAATATACCTAAGGTATATTACATTTCTTATCATGTAATAATATGTTATAGGTTTTTTATTATGTAAATATGCATTATAATGTAAATGATAGGTCTATGATAAGTCATGACCTTTATAAAGACATGACTTATCATTCCCAACATGTATTTATATACATGCATTGTATCTCATATGAAATCAAGTAAATATGTATTTATGATGTTCTCATAAAGTGGACCACTAGATCCACTTCATTTGGTATGAGAGTGGTATTTTCGTTGCCCCGTGGTTGAATTTTTAGTAGTTCGGTTGTTCCCCTGATCTGCGATCAAGTGGATATTATTATGGCATAAAACAAAGAAACAAAAAGAGAAAATAAAATAAAATAAAATATTGCAAATAATCTCTAGGATGGTGGCCCATTCTTTTCTCTTAATAAAGAAAAAAAATAAGGGAGAAGAAAAAAAACAAATAAAGGAAAAAAAACAAAGGGTGGTTTAAAAAAAAACACACACATGGTAATTGCCCATGGTATTAGGAAAATACTATAAGGAAAATAAGTAAAAAAGAAAAAAGAAAAAGGAAGGGTATAAATTTGATTTTAATGTTGGTAGATTATAGGCCCATGGTTTTGGTAAACCATTGGCCCATGGTATTGCCTTGACCCATGGTTTTGGTAAACCATCGTTCCATAGTTTTTATATTACTATTCTTATTAACATGTGATATATAAGGATAAGTATTTTGAAAATTGGGAAATAATACAATTTAATTACTTTATATTAAAGTATTAGTATAAAAGTAAAAAACAATTGGTAGACAATTTTTTTTTACAACATCAACTTTTTCTTATAGAGGTAATTTCACCAAGTTGAAATGGAACTATATTGATATTAATTTGGAAAATAAATTACAACTTGTGGAAGAGTAAGTTAAAAGAGCTCTTACAAAAGAGTACGATGATGCTGATGAGATTAATAATTTAGAATTAAGCATCAATGCGTACTCCCCACCCGAAAATGTATTTTTTTGTGTGTTACAAACCAAGGGAGTGGATGTGGTCCTAGGGAACCCTTGGTTGAAATCTATTGGTACTTTTACCATGAATGTTGATAAAAAGTACATAGAATTTGAGCACCTAACCAATAAGATAATGTTGCGAGACATTAATTCAAAACACATTTCTCTATCATCGAATTTAGACCAGAACAAACAAAAAATCACACATGATTAATGGAAAATTTAAAAGAATTGAATAAAAGTATTATTAGCAAAGATGAATAAATTGTGCAAAATCGAACAGAATTGGAGAAGCAAGATACAAAAATTCATAAATTTCAACAACAAATTAAAGAGTCGCAATGACAAATTAGTAATATAAAAAACACTCATAAAAAAGAGTATGAAAATATCAATAAGAACTATTGTCCACAGATGAAGAAATTTCTTGTTTGAGAAATCATAATAAAAGTCTACTTGTAGACATGAAGAAATTGAAGAATAAGAGGAAGGCACAACAAGAAACCCAAACCATGGATAAGGGAACTAGCACCGACTTGATTGACATGGAAAAACCTAATGTTATTAACAATGAATTTGTATTAGTGGAAGTGTTTCTAGAAGTCCATCTTAACAGAAAATTATATGATAAAGAAACATCCACATATTTAGTTGAAGTTGACATACCGTCAATCACCATTGATAAATTCATAGGTCAATCGAAGGATGTTGTCACACCAATAAACAAAAAAAAATCAGATATCATCATGATGACTCAAGTAAATCACGACAAGACTAAACCAACCTTTAAGAAGGTTAAAATTCCAAGGCATCCAATAATATATGTTTCCCAAAGTCAACAAAAAATAACATATCTAGAATCTTATCATCAGAGAGTTCCATAAAAAATCCACCTCACATGGATTGATTCTTTTTCGATGCGCTAGTATTGTTCGAGACTTCAATTGTCATGTCACCTCGTGTCTTCAACTTTATATAATAGATACCAATTATAAAAGAATGTCATTCCATTAGAAGAGTTTCTGATTCCCTATGCTTTGAGGACAAAACATTTTTAAGGGGGGGAAGTCTTGTAATATACTTAAAGTATATTACATTTCTTATTATGTAATAATATATTATAGGTTTGTTATTATGTAAATAAGAATTATAATGTAAATGATAAGTCTATCAGAAGTTATGACCTTTGGTCTATGATAAGTTATGACCTTTTCCAAGGACATGACTTATCATTCCTTTCTCTTCTGCACCACCTTATAACCCCGAAGGCATTGAATCCTCCCATTATACATCCTTTCATTCCAACCATTTTCAATGAGACCTATGTCTTCCTAGATTGGAGGTGAACAAATTTGATGGCTTAGATCCCATAGGCTGGGTCACTCAAATGGACAATTATTTCTCTTTGCGCGAAATTACTAATGAGTTGGCCAAACTATGTTACGATGTTCTCTATCTAGATCCTGAACTATGACAATGGTGGCAATGGAGAAAAATGCACGCCAAGGGTATGTGTCTTGGATACAATTTGTTGCAGAGATTTATGAATGCTTTGACACTAACACCCACCATTTAGGATGTTTGACCAAGTTGAAACACTCTAACACAGTGGAAGACTTTATAGTTTCCTTTGAGCATTTGGATTTCCACACAGAGGACATGTTAGATGATTTTTTTCGGGAATGATTTATCAGTAGCCTAAAGGATGAAATATGTGCCCACGTTCTAATGGCTCGCCCCTAGAATTGGGTGGAAGCTACTAAAAGAGATAAGGAATCACAACATGTTGTCTCCCCCTAAACCAAAAAACCCTCCTTTATTCCTCTCCCTAAACCCTCCAATCCCACCCCTCCTCCCACTCCACTAAAGATCCATAAATTGACTCAAGCAGAAATGGTTGAACGTCAACTCAAGGGCCTTTTCTATAATTGTGATGACAAATATTTTTCAGGGAACAAGTGTAAGGAACATAATATTTTTATGGCCATCTCTGAGGATGTTTTTGAAGAAGAGGTAGAGGCTACCCTTGTGGCAGAGCTACTCGAGCCAACAAATATTACTCTTCCCACTGCACCACGAGAAGTTGAACCAGTCATTTCACTGAATTTCGTCACTGGCTTCTCTGCTCCCCAAATCCTCAAGCTAATTGGATACATTAAGTATCAAAAGGTCATCATCCTAATTGACAATGGCATCACTCATAATTTTATTCATCATCACATTTCCCAAGAAACCAATTGTTATATCTGTGTCGTCAACAATTTTCAAATCATGATTGCCAATGGAGGTTCCATGAAATGTGAGGGGAATTTTAAAAATGTGTGTCTCCAAATTAGTCAGTACAACCTGAAATCTCATATGTTTTCTATTGACATGGGTGGTTTTGAGATTGTGCTCAGTGTAGAATGGTTACACACTCTTGACCCCATCCTCATGGATTTTAAGGAATTAGCCATGCAATTCCAACATGAGGTAAAACAATATAAGTTCCAAGACATCACAACAAGCTCCCCTTAGATCATCAGTTCCCATCGAATGAAGGAGCTCCTAAAAAAAGTTCATTTAGACATTATTTCCCAACTATATTCTATTCAAGCAGTCAAGACACCCTCTGTGCACCCTGACCTCCAATTGATCCTCTCCAAACACCAAGCTATTTTTTTCACTCCCCATGGACTTACCTCTTCCTGTGGTGTTCATGATCATTCCATTCCTCTAGTCCTAGGAAGTATTCCTTCCAATGTTCTCCCTTATCATCATCCCTTTTCCTAGAAGAATGAAATTGAGAAAAATGTTCAAGAATTGCTCGAAGCGAGTGTTATCCATCCTAATACCATTCCCCATTCTTCTCCTGTGGTCATGGTACTCGAGAACTAAGGCACTTGGCGAATGTGTTCAGACTTTCATGCCATCAACAAACTCACCATCAAAGACAAATTTCCCATTCCTGTCATTGATGATATATTGGATGAATTGAGTGGTGCTCAATAATTTACTAAACTTGATCTCCATTTTGTCTACCACCCAAGACTGCATTTAGAACTCATGAGGGTCACTGTGAGTTCTTGGTAATGCCATTTGTCCTATGTGATGCTCCCTCCACTTTCCAAAGTCTCATGAATCATGTCTTCCATCCTTTTCTCCATAATTTTATCTTAGTTTTATTTGATGATATTCTCATTTATAGTAAAACTTGGACCGCCTATCTCACCCATGTGGATCAAGTTCTCCATCTACTCTCTCAGAACCAATTTTTCCTCAAACAATCTAAATGTGCCTTTGGAGCCTCAAAAGTGGAGTACTTGTGTCGTATTGTCGGCAAAGATGTTGTACGGGTGGATCCTAAGAAAATTTAAGCTATGAAGGATTGGCCTCGCCCTAAAATTTTTAATAGTTTGCATGGTTTTTTGGGTTTAACAGGCTATTATCGCAAGTTTGTTCATAATTATGGAAAAATTGTAGCACCTCTCACTGCTCTCCTTAAAATTAATGCTTTCACTTGGACTACAATAGCTGATCAATCCTTCGACACCTTGAAAGAGGCTATGTGCACGACTCCAGTCCTGGCCCTTCTTGACTTCAGAGAGACTTTTGTCATGGAATGTGATGCTTCAGGGAAAGGAATTGGGTCAGTCCTCATGCAAGATGGCAGGCCTTTGGCCTTCACTAGAAAACAAATTTCAGAGAGACATTTGGGCCAATCAATCTATGAAAAGGAAATGTTGGCTATTCTGCATGTCATGGATCTCTAACGTCCTTATCTATTGGGGAAATTCTTCCAAATTAAAATTGATCATCAAAGCCTCAAGTATTTTCTGGAATAATGAATTTCATCCTCGAAGCAACAAAAATGGGTGACCAAGTTATTTGAATATGATTATGAGATCATTTACAAGAAGGGAAAATAAAATGTGCTTGTTGACGCTCTTTCCAAGAAGTATGAAGAATAAGGGTCCATCTTTTACCTCTCCTTCATTGTACCAGATTGGCTCCAAGATGTTCTCCATGAATGACTGCAAGACCCCAAAATTTCTCCCATGATCCAACAATTGCAACACCAATATCCAACTTCTCTAGGGCATTCTTGGCACAATGAAGAGCTTCGATACAAAGGGCATCTGTATTTAAGAAAACGGTTGCAACTTAAATCCATAGTGCTTTTTGAGCTTCATACTTCACCCACAACTAGGCATTCAAGGTTTACCAAAACCTATGAAAGGGTCAAATGTTCTTTTCTCTAGGATAGTATGAAACAAGACGTCTGCACCTTTGTGGCCTAATGTGATGTTTTTCAACACAACAACGAAGAAACAATCAAATCCACAAGCACACTCCAACCACTTTCGATTCCCCCTACTATTTGGAGGGATATTTCTATCGATTTCATTGTTGGCTTACCTAAACCAAGCAATAATTCAGTCATCATGGTGGTCATTGATCATCTTTCCAAATATTCTCATTTTTGTGCTCTTCAACACCCATTCACAACATCCACAATGGCTCAATTTTTCATGGATAATATCTTAAAACTTCATGGCATGCCTCATTCTATTGTTTTTGACAGAGACCCAACTTTCACCAACAATTTTTGGCAAGAATTGTTCAGGCTCCAAGGAACCTAATTGCATCTCAGCACCGCCTATCATCCACAGACTGATGGAAAAACAAAGGTTGGAAACATATTTGCGACGTTTAGCATCCGATAAACAAAATTAGTGGGCTCAGTTGTTACCCCTAGCTAAATAGTGGTACAACACATATTATCATACAACTACTCACATGATTCCTTTTGAAGTTGTCTACAAACAAAATCCACCATCGATTCTCTCATACATGCCAGGTGTCTTGAAGGTTCAAGATATTGACAAAAATATTATAGTCCGAGAGTCCATTCTCCGTACCCTCAAAGAAAAAAATTTCATGGCTCAGGATCACATCAAACAACAAGTAGATCAAGGTCATTCCGAGCATCAATTTTCTGAAGGGGACCAAGTGTTTCTTCGTCTACAACCTTATAAAAAGACTCCACTCAAAGATGAGCACTATTAGAAACTTTCTCCCAAACTTTATGGTCCTTATACAATTCTCAAGCAAGTGGGGCTTTTAGCCTACCAGTTAGCTATGCCTAATCATTCTAAGATCCATCATGTTTTTCATGTCTCATGCTTAAAGAAAGTGATTGAAACTAAGTTCCAAACACTAACCGGTCTCCATGAATTGGATGATGAAGGTTCCCTTTGGTTGCAACCACAAGCAGTCTTGGACCAGTGAGAGCATCATCTCCGTCAATGCACCATCAAGGAAGTGTTAGTTCAGTGGAAAGATACAACTCCGAAAGATTCCACCTGGGAGATGGCCACCATTTTGCAACAATTTCCTCATCTCAAACCTTGAGGACAAGACTATTCTTCAAGGGGGACGACATGTTAGGGACCTAACGTCCCTAACCCCTCATGTAGGTAGAAAAATATATTTTCCATGCAATAAAGGTTGACATTATTTAATAAGGCTTATTTAATAAATGTGAACAAGTCAATGTAAGAAGACCTAATAGAAGCTCCCGCTTCTAGAAAGATATTCGTCTAGAATGTTCTTTAGAAGATAAAATTAATATAAACAAGGGTAGCATGCTGCGATGTACTGCCTCCGAAAACTTTACTTTTTAGTGTATGCATGGATTATATAAAAAGGATGAATGAACTTTTTAGTGTATGCACAACTTATATAAATGGGATGAAACTATGAAGGATTTGGATCATTTTCTTCAATTGCACCAGAAGCAGTTTCTACCATCGCTGCCGGGCTGGGTTGTAAATGAGACTTAAAAATTAAGTCAAGTGTAACTAATAGACCTTTAGTTAACCTCTTTTGCATTAAATGTAAAGTGACATTTGGCGGTAAATAAATGACAAAGAAGAGAAACTATTACCGTACCACATTAACAATCACCTCAGCTCATAAATAAGGATTAATTATAGTTATACGCTGATGTGTCCTAAAGAGGATTGTAATCAAATAGTAATTTCGATTATGTCACTTATTTTGTCTCCCACGATCCATAACATGTCAATGGAATGTTACATGAAATAATATTAATGAATCAAAAGGATTACTATGATCGGATCGAGAAATATTTAGGATCACTGTCAACATAGTTCTAATTATAGTGAATGGAAATTATCTTGCTAATTTTATCGTTGTATTGCATAATCGAAGGTTAAGGTATGCAAGACAAATAGTTGTATATTATTAACTTTTGAAAAAAGTTATACGGAACAACATTAATAATTCAATAATAAAGATAAAAAGAAAATAAGAAATAAAAATAAAAAACAAAGAAAAAAAAAGGGGTCGAATCAATCCTTAGGTGAGAATAATAAATTACATCGCTTGAGTAATGAAATTATAGATTGTGCTATCACTGGTAATGCAACCACAGGTTTGTACAGGTGTCTCACAGAAGGATCATGATCCCGGGTAATTTGAAGATCTGAAAGAAATCTTTAGTAACCCTTCAACCAATGAATCTAGTGGTTTGTACAGGTGTCTCACAGAAGGATCATGATCCCAGGTAATTTGAAGATATGAAAGAAATCTTTAGTAACCCTTCAACCAATGAATCTAGTTGTTGAATGTTCGACTTTGATAGCGTCTGGTGAGTTGAATAACGTACCATGGAATGACTCACCAAAATGTTAAAGACGCAGTTTCCGCCATCCGTACTGGGTCGGGCTGGGTTGTAGATGAGATGACGGTCGCTACAGAGCCTCACTCCATCCGGACTGGTCTGACGAGGATTTTGAATGGTAGTTGAATAAACTCTACGACATTTGGCAGAAGTGACGGGGCGTTTCCCGTGCACTGGCAGTGTCCGCCCCTCCCTCTCGTGTATCCCAGCAACTCTGACCACCCTGCGTTGCACGTTAAGTCAAATTCTTTGAAAAACAAGTAACTAGTCTAATTAATTTAAGGTCTGGAAATATGGGAAGGCTGCAATAACACTATCAATTTATTGACCAATGAAAAGTTAGAAAAATACTATTTTTGTTATATTAAAAAATATTTATTTTTACTTGTTATGTTGAACATTAAATCTGATATAAAATTTTCAAGTCAACACAAAATTAATTTGAAAGTCAATGCTAACTCATTGCTATATACTACCTTCGGCGGTACAATAAGAGTAGGAGGTATGCTAAATATTTGTCTTGAGAATTGTTGTAATAGAGTGTTGTTCCGCTGGAAGTTTCCCCATTGAAAAGGCAAGTGAACATTGTTTTCTATCAATACATTGTAACAATATTAAGAAATTCAAGCTTGAATAATGTTAGGCATGAAATAATAAAAATCTATAAGGCCATAACAAGGAACTTTACACATATACAACACCAAATCCAATGCAAGACAATGTGAGTTTGCTATTGCTCAAGATAATATATAATGGGTTCATTATAAAATTTCATTGTTGTAATTCTCAAAGTATTTTGAAAATAATTTTAAAGTAAATGCCCAATTGTTTAATGGGGACCATTGAAAAAAAGAAAATCATTTATTAAATTAGAATGATGAATGATAAAATAAGACCCACCATGATATGTAACTCGCATATTCTCTAAAAATTAAAGGGGGTAACTTCATAAAAAAATCTAAATTGCCTCATGGCGAGAAAATCAAGAAAAAGTGGTGATGGAAAGAATTGCTATAAATGTAATGAAATGAAAAGACAAGTCACATTTTTCCTTTTGAGGAGAGGTTATTTTTCTCTTAAGAATGATAAACCACCGTTGATTCTTCTATAAACTATCTTTATTTTTTAATGACATAATCCATTACTAACCAAGATTGTTGCTAGATATTTTTGTTGTGTTGTGAATATAACATAGACTATTATTGTTGTTTATTGGTGCATTAGAACGCTGAAGGAATGGCAAATTTTTATTGTAGATTACTCTCACAATGTGGTATTAATTCCTCTCTCCCTTGTTTCAATGTTTTGGCTAGTTTGGGTATGTAACTATCATTTTAAGTTTTTCTTATACGTTGTCTTCGATTTGTTGTTTGTGATTTGAAGTGTATGCATTATAATCTTGTGAAATAATTCCAAGTTATTTTCTGAATTTACTGTAATTGGATCAATGATTTTTTGGTTTTGTTAAATTATTTAGAGCATATTACATTTTTCATATTAGTTTAGCCACACTTTTATTTATTCCATTTGAAAACCCAAAGACATGGCATAAAACAATTGAATACAATAACTATTAAACCGTAAAAGAAGGGAAGGTAATTTAATACAAGGACTACCATTGAGTGGCAACGACCAGATAATTTCATTTAAGGTTAGCCCTTTTAAAACGTCATCACCACAATTACTGATATTTTGGATTAAAATCAAAGCGAGAAGAATCAACAATAGGAATTTCGATTGTTGATGCGATTCAAGAGGTATTAGAAGTAGCTTCCACTGTTAAGTTTTCCCACAGGGAGGGACAGGGTTGAACTAAATAAGAAGGTTGACAAGAATACACGATCGCGAGGTGAAGTTCCCAGCATCCATACCAATTTGTTCTTCCACGCAAGGATATACGTAATTATCCAACATTAGATTTTACCCTTATCAATCGATGATTAATTTGACTAAAATGAATCATCATCAGTCGTTATTTGGTAGGGTAAGGGAACGGAAGGAATTAAAAATGGAACATGGAGTTTCCCTCCTTTCGAAAGGGATTTCACCGACGCTCATCATATATATATCAGAGATATATCAGAGAGTTCTTCACAATCGAACAACAAGACCCCTTCCACCGCATGCATCACAAATATACATACTGATAATTTTAAGTGGAATTCTGATTTCCATTCACCAGCAACGACTTAGAAAACCTGCGTTCCATACCCATATATATCCAAAGTGGAAACCAAGTGTAGA
>ML779328.1:161183-179455 GCA_009831015.1 Picea engelmannii
TTTTTAAATATATAATTTTTACAACGACGATGTAACCGATGGTGGCTCTACATGTGCTTCTCATTCAATCTAGTCACGAAGACTCTTCAAGTTCCGGCCTCATTAGAAGAAGTTATTAAAAATAATAATCTAATTAAATTATAGGATATATCTTGGCTAAATGTTGTGCCTTATGAGTTTTTTGGTTAGAATTTGTGATGTAAATTTGGACAAAATAACCATTTTTTGTTGTTTAAATTGTATTTCTGGATGCATAAATGGATTCAGCGTGCTGAAAAACCCCCAGGGCACTCAGATTATACAAACTTAGCCACTCAAATGTGCAGATGCAATCATTTATCACCCGGTTTTGCGTAAAATCATAGAAAAGTTGTTGTAAAACAACCTAAAGGTGGAATGTGTTAGCACCAGAAGTCACCTCTGGATTGCGACAGAGGTAAGCCCAGTACCCATCAGTTTGTATGTCACAATGAATAATTTAAAGGGGTCGAATGGGCGCAGACTCAAGATAATATCATTTTAACTCAGAAAGTTGGACCAACATGCACACGCAAATGAAGGTCTTGATTCGACTTTAGTTAGTAAGTTGTAGTAAGAGTGAGCAGGAGGAAGAAATTGAGGAGAAAATGAGAAGTCTTGCTTTGAACAATAGGTCTTTGAGCAACCTAAAGAGAAAAAACTCAGAAAACAAGATCCTCTTGAATTTAGAGTTCAGGAGACTGAAAACGCTATAACTTTGTTATAATCCAACATTCATTACCACATAATCATAAACATCCATGTGAATCATTCAATCATGAACATTCAGTATCAAACACAATAAAGCATGGAAACATGAAGCTAACTTTCATCAAACAAGAAATCTCAGATCGAATTACATAACCAGATAGCCAGAGTGCTTTATAAAAAATTTATAATGGAGGAGCTTAGCTCAACCATCGATCATTACAAAATAACAGAACTCCATACATATACTCAAAAAATTTGTAAACAATAGTAGAGGCGTGCTCGAGCTTCAATGGCATTGTGTCTTCTCATTCAAACTGTGCATACAGTCTCTTATGCACACGCCTTCCCCTGTCAGACGCAAGCTCATACTGTCGGGGTTGACAAATTACCTACATGGTCAGACATTTCTGACCTTCCATTCATGGGGGGAAGACGATGTTTCAACCACCTTCCCTTGCTTTCATTAACTGCTTCATCGGGATCAGAACAAGGATGAGTCAACTTGACACCTGGAAAATGTGGCAACCCCTTTTTGTGGCCAACACCAACGTTTCGACCCTTGGCGTAGCTTACGTGAACTTTGTACCTTTACCTGCATGCGACCTTAGGTCATGACCCAACGCTTATCTCCACAGACGCTTCAGGATTTCTTCCTTCGGAAATCCTCATGTCACTTGACAACAAAATCCACGACTCTCCTGATTTCCAAACTCCCGAACTGGAGCCTAGCAAGCGCTAGCTCCCCTCTGATATGACCTCTGCTATGAATTGGGTCTCTATCCCCAAAAGTTTTGGGACTTCGCTTCTTGGGGAGTTGGGGCATTGCACACCTTTCTCACTTCAAAATTCTCGAAGTGACATTCTCCGTTGTCTCGATATGTGCGCACCTTAGCACAACGTGGCACCGACTTTGGATGACACACATTTGTGGGTTTTTAAGCCCCCTTCTTTCGCATTTTGTCACCCAAGGGACAAATCCAAAGGAAAAACACCCCCCTACAAGAATATGTGATACAATTAGGCTCCATGGGGGATAAAGTCCTCCCTACGAGGCTCTAAGAACTCCTTTTGCAGTTCTAGTCACCTTCTGCATTGGGCTATGGAGTCAAGCTCAAAACACCCTGCTGAGGAATACAGGCTGATAAGTAAAAATGAAAATAAACACACATGCTCCAAGGAGCTTATTTATGCACATTCCTGAACTAATTGATTTTTACACAGTGCTGGGTGAAAGCAAATTTCCACCATAACCATTCAAGTAACTTCCTAACTGGAAGATCCTTCACTCTATTTGTGATTAGTAACAGATGATACAACTGTGACAACAAAGTGGTTAGATCCTTCAATTTTCCTCCTAATGTTGAGGTTAGGATAAAGCTGAGTGAATTCAAAACATGAAGGAAATACAACTCCATGTATTCCTTCACAGGCTCATAGGCCAAGTGGCAAACTCGAGAAAATTTATAATAGGAAACCTTCTCTGTCACACAACTGCTTACACATGGATGAATATCTCTAGTAGGCACAACTGGATGAGAAGTTGATGCAGGTTGACTGACCTCAAACGATGGCTGCTCACTTACAGGCTCTGGACAAGAGATAAACTACTCCTCTTGTTGCTCCTTTTCTTCTTCATGGCTCTCCCAAGGGTCAGATTCATAATCATCATAAACATGACCCATGGGAAATCTTTTCTCTTCGATATGCTGCTCAATGTCTTCTGCAAGCCCGGGAAGGTTGATTTCGTCATAATATTTTTCTTTAATGAACAAAGGATGGGAATCTGTAGTATGTTCTTGGAAATCCTACATATCTAGCTCAGAATGTGATTCGTAGCTGTCATATACATGTTGGTTGCTTCCCAGGTCAACAAATTGTGATGCAGGGCTTTGTTGCTCCTCATCTGAATAATCATCAAAGCTTGAAACATCAGGCACATCAGGAGCAGAATGCAAGGCCTCTACAACTATGAAATCTTCATCATCATCCTCAGTAGAGCTACCAAGAACATCTGCTTCAAGGACTGGAAAATCCTCCGTGCTTTCCTCAAATTTGAACCTTTCTATCTCGGCAGAGAGTGATTTTACTAGCTCCACCAGCCTACCCAAATAATATTCTTCCTCCTCATGGTCCTCATTAGACACAACCATATCTTGATCATGGTCTTCATATTCCTCACAACAATTATGACAAATAAACTTAGGGGAATAAAACTCTTGACAGTGCCTATTGAAAACTGCATGAAACTCTCTCAGGGAGGAAATGTTCATAGGGGGTAAGGAATGATACCACTCATGAGCATCTCCTGCTAATGGTATCATGGAAATTTTTAATAATACATCCTGATGATGTATCTCCCATTGATGCATGAGTTCATGAAACTTATGAAGATGCTGAGCAGGATTGTCCTCTTTACACTCTCTAAATATGGGCAAATAATCACCCCATTCATCCATAGTAGGGACAACATTAGGAAAACCATTAACATCAGAAAAATTAAAAGGATAAAACATTTGAGCCAAGATTTTTTCCATTTCAGACTAGTGGAGACACCAATCGATCCTTTAACCATGGATTTGCCAAGTGAAAGATGTGTCGAATGAGGGTGTCTAGTCTTTGTTCACCATCAAAGACCAGATCTGATCATTGTGTTCTCCCAGGGGATATAGCTATAGCCAAAGGAAGCCACACTGAAACAGTGGAGTCGCCACAGTGGAGTCGCTAGGTGCAAGATGCAATCTTCAATGGTTTTGATGTCTGATGCACCTTCAAAATCAGAAGCTTGTTGTCGTTCTAACAGGGAAGATATCTTCACTTCCATCCTCGACAACGATGCCAGAAATGTTAGCACCATAAATCACCTATGGATTACGACATAGGTAAGCCCAATACCCATCAGTTTGTATGTCACAATGAATAATTTAAAGGGGGTCGAATGGGCATAGGCTAAGGATAATATAATTTTAACTCAGAAAGATGGACCAGCATTCACACGCAAATTAGGTCTTGATTGGACTTTAGTTACTAAGTTGTAGTAAGGGTGAGAAGGAGGAAGAAATTGAGGAGAAAATGAAAAGGTCTGCTCTGGACAACAGGTCTTCCAGCAATCTAAAGAGGAAAAAATCAGAAAACAAGATCCTCTTGGATTCGGAGTTCAAGAGACTGAAAACACTATAACCGTGTTATAATCCAACACTCATTACCACACAGTAATAAAAATCCATGTGAATCATTCAATCATGAACATTCAATATCAGATGCAATAAATCATGTAAACAGGAAGCTAAATTTCATCAAACAAGAAATCTCAGGTCGAATTACATAACCAGATAGTCAGAGTGCTTTATAAAAACTTTACAATGCAGGAGATTAGCTCAACCATCAACCATTAAAGAATAATAGAACTCCATACATATACTTAAAAATTTTGTAAACAACAACAAAGACGTGCTCGAGCTTCCATGGCGCTACATCTTCTCAGTCAGACTGTGCATACAGTCTCTTCTGCACACGCTTTCCCCTGTCAGATGCAAGATCAGACTGTCTGGGCTGAAAAATTGGCTACACAGTCAGACCTTTATGACCTTCCATTCATGGGGGAAAGATGATGTTTCAACCACCTTCCCCCGCTTTCATTAACTGCTTCATTGGGATCAGAACGAGGCCGAGTCGACTTAGCACCTAGAAAATGTGACAGCCTCTTTCTGCAGCCAACACCGGTGTTTCAACCGTTAGTATAGCTTACGTGAACTCTGCACCTTTACCCACATGTGACCTCGGGTCATGACCCAACACTTATCTCCACAGGTGCTTCGGGATTTCGTCCTTCGGGAATCCTCATATCACTTGACAACAGAATATCTGACTCTCCTGATTCCCAAACTAGAGCCTAGTGAGCGCTAGCTCCCCTCCGATATGACCTCCATTATGATTTAGGGCTCTATCCCTGAATGTTTCAGGACTTCACTTCTCGGGGAGTCGGGGCATTGCGCACCTTCCTTACTTCAAAATTC
Source organism: Picea engelmannii (assembly GCA_009831015.1). Classification (NCBI taxonomy): domain Eukaryota; kingdom Viridiplantae; phylum Streptophyta; class Pinopsida; order Pinales; family Pinaceae; genus Picea; species Picea engelmannii. The sequence continues at coordinate 165,926 of ML779328.1, forward strand.
TCAAAGTGGCATTCTCTGCTATCCTGATATGTGTGTGCCTTCGCACAACACGCCCCGACTTTGGATGACACACATTTGTGGGTTTTAAATCCCCTTTCTTTCGCATTTTTTCACCCAAGGGCCAAATCCAAAGGAAAAACACCCCCCCTACAAGAGTATGTGATAACAAAATGTGTGGAAATTTGCAAATATTGTTATGTCATTTTTAATTGTGTAATTGCAAATATTGTTATGTCATTTTTAATTGTGCAATGTTTTTGGTATCATTGGTGCTTTGGTCTTTAGTTAAGGGATTGCGTCATTTAGTAATACTAGAAAACACAATTTGTTTCCTTTATTGATTTAATAAGACTAGAAAACATAATTTTAAGGCACAGACTAGCTGCTTTGCAACTATTACCTATTATCTTTAATAATGTACTAATTCTTTAATTTATTTATGTAAAAATGCATTATTATTTTATTTATTAATTTATTTATTAATATTTTAGTACATAAATGTATAATACATTATTAATGTATTATTATTTTTTTTAATTTATTAATGTATTAATTAATTAACTAATACTTTACAAGATAAATGTAATAATGTATTAATTTATTAACTCGACCCCTCACGTGTACACGAGATAAATCGAGATAAATCTAGGGTTTCTAACCTGTGACTTCACATAATGGAGTGTCGTAACAATACACTCCATCACAGACTATTCTACACCCAAAGGGATTATTACTGTAGTATATTAATGTATTAGTACTTAAGTAATTTATTAATTAATAATGTATTAATCTATTTATAAATTAATACAGTACATTATTAATCTGTTAATTAATTAACATGGTACATCAATACATTATAGTACAAATTAATGCATTGATCTAACAAAATGAAGAAAATATAAAGATTCCATCGTCATACTTCCTATTGAATAGAGAACATAGATAGAGATTTTAGTCTCTCCAATGTAGAACATATAGTTGGGAATCAATATATAGTTGGGAGATATGTGATGAGAAAGTTTAGATACACAATGGAGTGGAAGCCATTAAATTTGAAGCTGTAAAGTTTTTCAAATCCTTTTATGAAAAGGGGGACCAAGATCATATAGTCGACCAAGTAAATACAACTGGACTTTTTGTCCCTTTGGTTCGTGATGAGGAGATGGTGCTCCTTGAGAGATTGTGTACAAAATTGGAACTATGGGGGGTTCTTAATTCATTTGCTAGAGATAAGAGCTCGGGGCCCGATGGGTGGACTGTGGAGTTTTTCTTTCATTTCTTCGAACTAATGGGAGATGATTTGCTTGAACTGGTGGAGGACTCAAGGCTCCGGGGTTCAGTTAATAATTTATTAAAGGCTCTGGTGTTCAGTTAGTAACTCTACATTTGTTTTTTGTAGATGATGTTTTAATTATGTCGAAGGCATTGATGGAAGAGTGGACTGAGATAAAAAGAATTTTATCAACTTTCTGCAGAGCTTGTGGACTGTGTATAAATTGGTCAAAATCAATATTTTATCACTCTGGGATCCCTGGAGATTCTCTAGATAGTTTAAAGTCTCTTTTTCCACATGGATTTGAGGAATTGTAAAAAGGATTCCAGTACCTTGGTTATTATTTAAAGGAAGATGCACACAAATTGAAGGATTGGTGTTGGCTACTTTCAAAATTTGAAGAAAAGATCGAATGGTGGTGCAATAGATGGTTTTCCCTAGGGGGACATTTAACTCTTGTAAAATTTGTGCTTGAGGGTCAGGTCATGTACTGGATGGCACTGGCATCCATACCAAATTCCATTCTGCACAAAATCCGTAGCCTGATGTTTAACTTTTTGTGGTCGGGTGTTGAGGGGAGGAAGCACATCCACCTATGTAGTTGGGAGCATTTAGAAAATCCAAAGCATTTGGGAGGCCAGGGAATTCAAAACAGTTTCCTTTTTAATAAGGCACTGGGCGCAAATTCCTTGTGGTGGGTTTTAACAAAGGAGGCTATATGGAGTAAATTTATAAAGGACAAGTATTTTCCCCATTGTTCCATGATTACTTGGTTTCGGTCACCACTTCCTTCTTTGTCGTCGGCCTCGTAAACATAGAAAATCCTATTAAAAACTTTACACCTGTTAACTCATTGGATTGGTTGGAGACCAGGTTCTGGTCATAGTGTACAAGTTGGTTTAGATTGCATTGTGGGTATGGGGAAATCATTGTTCTTATCCTATCAGTTGTAGGATGATCTTAGAAGGAACTCTATGTTATATATTTTTAAAGATAGAGGAGTTATCAGGGCGGGTATCCCATCGTCATACTATAAATCGAGTGAAGATCTAGGCCTGGTCGAGAACAATGCATAGGAATGGGAGGCATATCAGAAAGATATGTTGTGTGCGGGGATTTAGTTACATACAAAAAATGGCGAGATTTTATGAGAGGGAGGTGATTTCTCAGGAAGTATTTTTGCTAAAAACTTATACCTCGCTCTTGCAAAAACTTACTGGCCAACTCATGTTGAAGTTTGGTGAAGACATATTTGGAAATGGGATCTTATTCCAAAGATCAATTTATTCATATGGTTATCTTTGGAGAATGTAACTCTCACTTGGGATTATCTACTATGGAAGGGATGGCAGGGGCCAAATATTGGTGTTTTATGTCTTAAAGAAGAGAAATTAGTGTACCACCTCTTTGTTTCTTACTTCTTTTTCCAGGAGGTATGGAGTCATTTTTATACAACTATAAAATTTTGGATTGTATGGGAAGGAGCTTTTCTCAGTTCTTGCTTTGAGAGTTGGTTTGAGAATGAAGAAACCTTCATTACTCTCCCTTCTATTATTTGTTGGTTCTTATGGTTGGAGAGGAACTAGGTCATTTTTGAAGGGTCCAAGCATATGTCCATTTTGTGATAGAAAACATTAATTCAAGGTTGAACCTGGGGATGGTGGTTAAAAGTGTAAAAGTGTGTCTTATCCAACCACCTCAACTGATGACATCATTTTTTTGTTGGTTCGACGGGGTTGCCCTTTCCATCTTTCTTAGGTGTAGGGCAGGAGGTATAATAAAGCAGATTGATCTTTTAGCCATTAAATGGACCCTAAATTGTGGCCAGGGGACAAATACGAGGGAAGAATTGTTAGGTGCATGGGTGTCTCTTTATCTAGCGCAGTGGTTCAATATTGAGGTGATCCAGGTCATTGGCGATTCAAAGATCATCAATGAGTGGCTAAAGGATAGAGGTAAACTGCAGATGGCCTCTCTGTTGGGTTGGATGGACAACATTAAAGTGTTGAAATCTGTGTTCAAAGAGATACACTTCACTCATGTGTATAGGGAGTTGAATATGGAGGCAAATGTTCTCTCGAAACTGGCCCTCAATAAGCCCGGAGGAAATCTTGATTACAACAGTTGGGTTGATGGACATGAGGGGCCTACCATCTCTATTAGTCTTTTTTGAATCAATTTGTCTTTTTAGTTTTGGATATCATTTGGTAATTGGTGGTACATGTGGATGGTACTTTTGCCTTGTATTTCCACTTTTTGATGGTGCTCATCTTGTTATCTGTTGTAGAGTTATGTTAGGTGTTTCATTTTTTTTTATAAGGTCCAATTATTTTATGAAGTCTGAGGTGACTTGTGGAGCCTTCATAGAATGATGTTATTGTAACGTGTACTCATTTATATATATAATATAAAGGGAAATTTTCTGATTGAAAAAAATATAGGATTAAATTATTCAATTTCCAAATAAACATGTTATAAATATTACATATCAAAGGTTACATGTTAACATATTAGAAAATAAAATGGATATACACTTTTTATTTTTGGGGGGAGTTGGGACAGATTAAGTGTATTAATTATAGAGATATGTTGGGAAAATTTTATTGGTTGTATTTGGACATAGATTATAAAGACTACCCTCCTTATGGGTACACTATCTATTTATCTATTTGGGAAGTTTTACTTTAAAAGATAAATATAATAATATATTATTAATGTAAGAATGTATTATTAATTAAATAATATTTTAAAGGATAAATGTGATAATGTATTATTAATGTACAACTTTATTTATTAATATTTTAGTTATTTATTAATTAATAATATATTTATTTATTTGTTAATTGATAATATATTAATTAATTTACCAATTAATACAATATCTTATTACATTAATAATGTAATTAAAACGTTAAATTAATACATTACAATACCATTAATTCATTGTTGTAATAAAATAAAGAAAATATCAATATTTAAACTTTGACGAAGTAGAGATTAGAGATTATGCCTCTTGAACACAGAACATAGAGATGTAGAGTCTTTAATAGATCAAAAATTAAAATGAATACATACTATTATTTTTGGAGGGAATTGGGAAATATTAAGAGTATTAATTATAGAGATATATTTGTTGGGTTGAATATGATTTGGTGAAATGTTGTCCAAATATGTTGAGAGAGGTGGAAATTCTACATGACAGAGAGAAGTTACATGAAACACCATTAATGTTTTCCTTCATTTATTATCAATTGTGTCCATTGCCTAGGAGTGTGGCACTCTAAGGTTTTATTCCATTTTTGGAGTGGCTTTATGGACAATCTAAGAGTTTGTGTGATTTATGTTGAGGTTTTGGGAGGGTTCCTTTAAGTTTAGGGCCTGATTTTCATTTTGTTTTTCTAAGTATTTAAACCGATCCAAAGATAGCTGTCCTATTTCCTCTCTTCTTGATTAAGAGGTCCGAGTTACGAGATATTCATTACTCTTAGGTTTTCAGTGGTTATATACATCATAATGAAAGTTTGATGGAAGGTGGAAAGTTAACACGATATTATTGATCTGATTTCGGATGACATGTCAAATTTGTACAACAATGATACAACTTTGTAATATATATATGTTAATCTAGTGGATACACATCTTTCAAACGCTATTCTCATATTTGTTGTTATACAATCCACTTGTGCTCAAATGTTCATGAATATAGGCTAATGCTTCATTGATTGTGAGATGCTGGCCCATTAGCTCATTGAAACTGATGTTGTGAACATAAGTGACATATGTGTTTCCTAGATTTCTGATTGGGACTGTACTTGTTAATTGGTAGCATAGTATACAAATATGAATTGTGAAAGTTCATGAGTTTTCCATAAAATGTTGTTTTAACAGAAAACATGAATGCTTGTTGATACTTCACTTATTGCCAAAAGATTGTTGGTTGATTAAACATACAAATTAAAGTGAATGAACATCTAGCATATTTCAATCACTAATTCATTCATGATAAGGAATAAAAAATTGATATGACTCAACTTTATTGTTGTTGTTCTTGTACCTTTAATATCATACTTTGCATGTTATTGGATGTTCATTGTAAATAATATTTTCTTATTCTCTTCTCTATTTTACCTTATACCTATTTTACTTGCAAACATAGGACTTAATTGGCCATATAGGAAAACACTTCTTATGGTAGAGACCTTATCCTAAAACATCATAAGTAAATCCATTGAGTTGACATTGAGATACTTGTTCATTTCCCCAAAGACTCCCTCACATGACATGATTTTCCCTTCACTAGAGTTTTAGCAGCAACACAATGTTCTTGAATACCCCTCCCCAAAACAGCTTGATGATACAATGACTAAAGAGGAATATGGGGCAGCAGGGAACATTACCAATGACAAGAAACAAACAATATAGAATATTCCTAGTGCCAGATAATTGGTTACATTACCAATGTGATCTGGGTGTGAGGGTGTCTTCTACAAGGGAGACATGATTTTTTTGAAAGGAGAATTCTAATTGAACTGAATGAGGAATGAACGCTTAGCAACAAGGGGAGAATTAGATGGAGGGTGTAATAATGAAGAAGAGGGAAAATTGAATTAATGGATAGAGGGGGGAGCTACGCCTTCCTAAAGAGATATGGAGATGTCTAGACTGTTTTCTACGCCGAGAAAAATGGAACACTCTGTGTCTCCTCCTCTTCTTGAAGATGGATGCCTAGTTTACTCCTTCACGCTGCCAACAAATGAACTGAAGGTGACTTGGCTTACACGCTCAACAGAACAATAGATGTGCATTGGTTCTTTTGGAGAACATTCTCTCTCAGCACTCCCCGAACAAGAAAACAAAAATGATCTCTCAATATTCTTAGAGAAAACGAAAATCAAATTACACACAAGAAAATAGATAACACAAGATTCATAAAAAATTCATCAATCATATTAGAGGATTGTATCCCTTCTTAAACAATCAAGGCAATCTTCTACAAACGGTAAATGCCTCTTTATTCTTCTACATTTATCTGTGTAATCAGATTGGAAAGAGAAATTTCCCATAGCATTTACTAACACAACTAACTATTCACTAAAATAGACATCGCCATTATTTACTTAGACAATAGAATGCTTTATTACAATAAAAGACTGTCTGACACTAACAACGATCAAAAAACTATCATAGAATTACTTCTCCTTCTCGCCTTGCTTGCTACATACGACTTGTACTCTACTATGTGCTTCCTAAGGAAGGTTGATGTCATTTCTTATTGGTCTAATTCCTCCCTGTTTAGATCTAAAAGCATCCCTACTTTTGTCAACAACTCCGAAATCGTCGTTGCCCAGTGGGTGTTGGACAATGACCATGTCTTCAAGAAGTGGCGGCTCAAATAGTTTTAAATTGTTGACGTTTAGAATGTCATGAATTCCTAAATGTGGTGGAAGATTCAACCGATAAGCATTTTCTCCAATGTGATCCAAAACTGTATATGGTCCATATAAGAATGGGTGCAACTTATGATGATGTTCATTTGCAACCAAACTTTGTCTCTTGGTTGGAATTGCAATGCGGTTTTGTGTTTATCATGATGTTGCTTTGCACGCTCTTGTGGTTCTTGTAGACACATTTGCGGTAGAAATTGATTCCTCCCATAAATCTTTTAAGAAGATGGGCATAGGTTGGTGATGGCCATTTAGAAATTGCTTGCACGGGCATGGGATCTGGGCATACACCTGTAGAGTCCACAATGAATCCTACATATTGCACCAACCTTTGTGAAAAATAAGACTTTTTCTCTTTCACCTGCAGTTGATGTTGTTGAAGTAACACCAAGACTATGCACACATGTTGCATGTGTTCCTCCCATGACCTGCTGAAAACTAGAATATCGTCAAGATAAATAGCGATGAAATTATCGAGATGTGACCAAAAAATGTCGCTGATGAGCTGCATGAATGTGGTCGATGTGTTGGTCAAGCTGAAAGTGTAGCGCACCTTTTCAACTACCATGGCTTAATCGCTCTTAAAAGGAAACTTTAACACCGCTTGGTACATAACTCATACAGGTATTATATAATCCACATGCATTTAAACAAATAAACACATTCTACACAGAGTATTCATATGAGTTACCTCCATAATTAACAATCAATAGCGTTTCATACTAATTCATATACACAACGGAAATCATGATAACATAAGCAGTAGAGTCATGAAAAACATGATTAAAACATAATCAGATACTTATCTTTTAACAGTGGTAGAATCCACCAACCAAGTGCAGGCCTTCCACGAACCTCCTAGCCTTAGACCACACTGCTCATCAGCTCAATAGTGGGTCACCCCCGAGCTGGGACTAAGCTCCACCCCGAGACAAGGAATCCTAGGTTAGGTCGAGGTTACAAGGAAAACAACACACAACCACAGGAAGGGATTCTCTCCCAGGAACCACCCACACTCACTACCCAAAGAACCTCATTCCCAGGAGTATACACCTTCTCTGTCACCTGGACAGTCCTTCGGCTACTAACCTCCCTTGCCTTGGGTTACAGCAACAGACCAGACCAGAAGTATCCGGGATCTGTGGAAGCTATAGGGTTCCTTCCAGGAGTTCTCTCCTTCCTCTGCGCACTCTCTTGCCTGGAGAGAATCGCTCACAGGTCAACAAACCTCCCACGCATTCCAACACTGCGTGGCCACATAACCAATAGAAAAACAAACACGACTTTTTCCACAGGCCCAGCAATGGAAAAATGGCTCAGGGTCACGACTTCAGGACAGAGATCTCACGCACAAGCTCGATCTCGGGCAGTGGATGCACACAGATTCTCTAGACACAACACAGGCTTTTTTGATTCAAACAGAGGTGAAACCGGCTCTTTCAGAATTGATCACAGGCTTCTGGTTCAGTACGAAGGTATACACGGGTTTTTCAGTTCAGAAGATGTACGAGGTTTTTCTACAGAGCTTGGGTCAGTCATACTGCTCAGAGCCCCTACACCCTCAGGCAGTCCACTCGCATGAGAGAGTGAACCCCCCTCACGGTCCACCCAAACTGTTTTATTCGCATGCACCATGGTCGAAACTTGTCACCCTAGAGATTGCATGCGTTCCACCAGCACGCATCACCTTCCCTTGGTCAGGAACTTAGGATAAAAAATGTAAATGGCACATGTTATTTTGGAATAATAATAAAATATTATTCCTAGGCTTAAGCCCCCCCCTAGGATAAACACTTAGCCCCTTTTCCCACCTTCCAGCCCCTAATCCCTTTCCTTCTCTGTGGAAGCTCAGTCCCCCTTCACTCATTCATCATGGTCGGTCTGCACTGGCGGTGTTTACAATTTTATTAAATGTTTTTGCATATATATACAAGTACAAAATCAGGCCGTTAGCCTCCAACCCTTAGGCTCTCTGGCCTAACAATCACATAAGCCCACCAACTTATACAAACTTGGCTCACTATACTATAACACATATTTACAATTCATTTCATACATCAGATTTACAACTGGGCTTGGCCTTGGGGACATTACAATCCCCCTCCCTTATTTTTGCACTGTCCTTAGTGCAACTTACACTGTCTCTGTAAGCCTTTCAAAATTTTCAAAAAGATACGAGTACTCTTCCCGCATAAATTCTTCATGCTCCCATGTCGCATCCTCAGGACCATACCAGGTCCACTGAACCTTTATAAGCTCTATGGTTCGATTCCGGAGCTGTTTTCTTTTCCTGTCCAATATGCGCACAGGATGCACTTACAGGACACCTTGTGGTTCCACCTGAATCACATTACAATCGATAACATGATTAGCATCAGGTACATATTTCTTAAGTAGTGAAACATGAAACACATTATGTACAGTCATAGATGCAGGTAGTGCAAGCATGTATGCAACTGGCCCAATCCTTTCCAGGATCTCAAATGGCCCACAAAATCTTCCTGCCAATTTGGCGCAACTTCCCAACTTCAGGGAACTCCTGTTAGTCTTCACTTTTAGGAAAACATGGTCACCCACTTTGAATTCTCTATGGGTTCTGTTACTGTCAGTGTAACTTTTTTGCCTATCCTGGGCAGCTTTTAGATTCTGTTTAATTTTTATCATTTGATCTTTCATCTCTTTGAGCAGATCAGACCCAACTACTGCTCTGTCAGCTGGATTATCCCAGCCCACCGGAGTGTTGCACTTTTTTCCATAAAGTGATTCAAATAGGCTCATCTTCAATGATGCATGATACCCATTATTGTAGGCGAATTCTACCAAATACAGGTAGTCTTCCCACCTTTATGGTTTGTCCATCACATACATTCTCAGTATGTCTTCTATTACCCTATTCACCCTCTCTGTCTGACCATCAGACTTAGGATGATACACTGTACTAAAGTTCAGATTCGTTCTGAATCCCTTGAACAGTCCTTTCGAGAAATTCGAGGTGAATTTCGGGTCCCTATTAGACACAATTGTCTTAGGAATTCCGTGCAAGTGTGCAACTTCTTTTAAAAAGATATCAGCAACATCAGCTACCCTATGGGTGGTTTTCAGTGGAATAAAATGGGCGGATTTAGTAAGCTTGTCCACCACCACCATGATTGAATCATGCTTCTTGTTGGTTCTAGGTAGTCCGGTGATAAAATCCATTGTTACCGCATTCCATTTCCACTTAGGAATGGGTAAAGGCTACAACAACCCTGCTGGGTGTCTATGCTCAGCCTTAACCTTCCGGCACTCCATACATCTGGCAATGTATTCAGCAATTTCTTTCTTCATACCCGGCCAAAAATAATGGCTTTTGACCACTGCCACAGTCTTCTGATATCCAGGATGGCCAGCATAACCCACGTTATGCATTTCCTTTAGAATTGCCAGCTTCAATTCTCGGACATTGGGTACATACACTTTGTTTTTATACAGAAGTAAACCATTAGTTCCCAAGGTGTAACTTTCCTTGGTATGTGGTCTCTCACTGTCACATCCCCACTAGGGATGATTTTAAGGATGGAAATTTATTTTTAAATGTAGAAATCTTGGCGAATCTTACTAATCCTTCATATGCCAACTATAAATGTTTGGCGATAATTTTGTAAAAGTATTCAAATTTCTAAGGATTTTATATAGTTTTTATAAAATTTTGGCGATTTTTAAGGTAAAATAATTTTATCCTATAGAAATTTGGCGAATCATTTTTAAAATAGCGAATCTCGTTTTTGGAAAAACCATGGAAAATTAGCCCATGAGCGAATATTAGCCCCTAAAATCATCCATGATCCCCACTACCTCAATCAAATTTTTTTTGTTGATTTATGTTGAATCAAAACCCCCGAATTACCTATGGAGGCCTAGCGCAAGCTAGCTCTTTCTCTCTCCATTCCCATGTGATCGCGGGTCATGATTACAGTTCAAATAAACGCAGTGCCTCTTTTGTATTTCGCGCCTCGGTGCTACAGTGATGTCAAATTGTTCGACTCTGCAACCGTCGAACACCGACAGGGCTAGCATTTATCCAATAGGGACGAATCCCAACAGGGCTAGAGAATAGCCAATGAAAACAGGCCCCATCGCATGGTTAAGTGGAGTACATATGGCAGAGGGGGAACGCGCCACGGTAGTCAACAGGACATGAGGGGGCCCCATTTCACACGGCACACTATTCCGGACCCCCCCCTCTTAAAGGCAGAATGGCAAGGGGGGTCTTGAATTCACCTGAGCACCATTGATCAAGGTGAATTAATCTCAACCGTTCAAGAGTTGCACGTCTGATTCTGGACCCCCCTGCTAAAGGAAGAACAACAAGGGGGCTCCGGAATGAAACCTCAGCCGTAGGTCTAGGCGAGTGGACTCTGGCCGCCCAGATCTACTCGTTACTTACCTTAATGCGCATTCGCGCCCTGGCTTAAAGCCGACATCTCTTCCTCACATCTAACAATCGTCACAGACCCTGATATCCTCCGAAGGAATCTCGTCCGTTCATCGGGTTTATCATCACAAGAGTCCGAACTCTCGACCACGGGACTCCCGAATTCTCGATCCCTAGTTTCTCGATGCAGTTAATCTCTCGACATGTAACCTCCATAAATTGGACGGTCCAGATATGTCCCGGGATTTCCACCATGGAAAGTCTCGATCTCTCGTCTCCAGGACTCCCGATCCTGCAATTCCTGATTTCTCGAAATGGGTAATCTTACAACACGTGGCCTCCGTCAATCGGACGGCTCAGATCTATTCTGGGGTTTTCACCATGGAAAATCCTGAACTCTCGTCATCAAGATTCCCGATTCCGTGATTCCCGATTTCCCGAAATGGGAAATCTTACGACACGTGGCCTCCGTCAATCGGACGACTCAGATCTATTTCGGGGTTTTCACCATGGAAAATCCCGAACTCTCATCATCATGATTCCTGATTCCGCGATTCCCAATTTCCCAAAATGGGTAATCTTACGACAAGTGGCCTCCGTCCATCGGACGACTCAGATCTATTCTGGGGTTTTCACCATGGAAAATCCCAAATTCTCATCATCAGGATTCCCAATTCCGTGATTCCCGATTTCCCGAAATGGGTAATCTTATGACACGTGGCCTCCATCAATCGAATGGCTCAGATCTATTCCGGGGTTTTTACCATGGAAAATCCCAAACTCTCTTCATCAGGATTCCCGATTCCGCGATTCTCAATTTCTCGAAATGGGTAATCTTACGACACGTGGCCTCCGTCAATCGGACGACTCAGATCGATTCTGGGGTTTTCACCCTTATACACTGGGGTCTTTAACCCTCGGGTAACTCCTGACAGATCCAATGATTGTCGGGTTTTTCAACCGAGATCTGATGGGTTCAGACAGGTTCCTAACTTGTTCATTCTCCCACAACTTCCTGGTTGTGGAAAAATCAATGGTCCAGATGTTCTCATGGACCCTGGGGATCTACGATCTCGATCTCTTCATTACCCACAAAGACACAGAGAAACCAAGTGGTAAGGTGTTTAACACCCTACTTTCTCCTACCAATATAATGGTCGGGTGTGACCGCATATTTCCCGATGGAATCTCGTTCATCGATCAACACCTATCAGGATTAAGGCACTTAACACCCCATCTTCTTCCTCCGATCTAACGGTCATGAGTGACCACAGATCTCCTGATGGAATCTCATCCGTCGATTCGATACTTCATCCTTATCCTTCCATCTCGGGTTTTCAAGAGGATCGTTCCTCCCTATGCAGGGTTACTCCATAAGGAAGTTAACGCCACCTTTCCAGGTGCCTTCCACTGCCATCGTGGTCTCTTTTTGTACACATCCCCTCTCAACAGTCCTGCAATATAAATTCATAATGTTATTCACATTTATTGACCTTTTCCATAAGGTCCATTCACATCACATATTCACATTCATGAGTTTGCCACAGTTTTGGCCAGTCCAATTATTTTTACAAACTGGGGGAAATAGGGTGTTACAATTCCCTCCCCCTTAAAGGAACATCATCCTCGATGTTCTTATCTTTTAACATGAATTGTATGTACAGAAGTAAACAAAATCGGATATGCCTGTCTCATGGCATCCTCCATTTCCCATGTAGCCTCATCTGGGCCAAAATGTCTCCACTGCACCTTTACTTGTGAAATGGTTCGGTTCCGGAGAGGGGTTTCCTTTCTGTCCAATATGGATTGGGGTTCTGGTAGAAATTCTCCCTCCGGTTCCACCTAGATCACAGACCAGTCAATTATATGATTAGCATCATGTACATATTTCTTCAATAATGAAACATGGAAAACATTATGTGCTTTTACCGTGGGAGGAAGTGCTAGCCGATAGGCTACAGGTCCCACTCTTTCTAGAACCTCAAAGGGTCCACAATACCGGGGTGCCAACTTGGCACAATCTCCCATTCTCAGGGAACTCCTTCTAGGCTTAATTCTAAGATATACATGGTCTCCCATTTTGAACTCTCTTGGAGTTCTCTTTTGATCAGCATAACTTTTCTGTCGGTTCTGAGCGACCTTCATATTTTGTTTTATCTGAGTCACTTGCTGTTCCATTTATTTCAACATGTAGGGTCCAAAAGAAATCCTATTTACAGGATTACTCCAGCTGACTAGAGTATTACACGGTCTACCATAGAGGACCTCGAAGGGACTCATATTTAAGGAGGCTTGGTAGCCGTTGTTGTAGGCGAATTCTACCAATGGCAGGTAGTCTTCCCATTTCCTGGGTTGATGCATTACATGCATCCTTAACATATCCTCTAATATTTGATTCA
>ML779328.1:216357-245044 GCA_009831015.1 Picea engelmannii
CCCTTTTGAAGTGCTTGCGAGATTGGAGCTCAGATTGCACTACCAGACAAGTTAAAAGTACACAATGTGTTTCATGTTTCATTGTTAAAAAGATATGTACATGATGTAACTCATATTTTAATTTGGAATATGATTGAGGTGGAACTAGGTGAGTTCTAGGTGGAACCATTACACATTATCGACACAAAGGAAACTATGTTGTGAAACTTAACCATCATTCATGTTAAAGTGTAGTGAAATCACTTTGGTATTGAAGAGGCCCCTTGGGAAATGGAAGAATCCATGAGGAAGGTTTATGCATTCCTGTTATAGAGTTGAAATGATTAGATTGGAACAATGAGGACATTGTTCAGTTTAAGGGGGGGAGGATGTAATGTCCCTCCATTTCTAAACATTGAACATTTTTATTTTGATTATTTATGTTAAAGAAGCTTTGAGAAAACACTTATGCTAAAATTATGTCATCAAAAACATTGATGATGATGGATATTGGTTGTAAATATTATTTTAAATTTATTTTATTTAAATATAGAAAAATTGATTAGAAAATCCAATTACAAAAAGAGTAATTCATTATTCCTTGGGAGAGTGAAAAGAGATAAAAACCATCAGAGTAAATATTTTCCACGAGGACAAATGTAAACCCACTCCCAAACATGTGGGATGTGATGGAACAAGCTAGCATAAAGTTACGCCAAGGAGATTACCTAGGGTTAGGGCTGAGGCTAACTTGGAAAAGACCTAGGAAAGCTATTATTCTCCTTGGTTAGACAAGGAAGGACATGTATAGAGGAGACAAGACATTGTTGAGCAATTGTGATGAGGATTTTGAGTTTGATGGTTCTATGAAAGAGTCAAGCTCTAATTTATCTCAAAAAGGTTATTAAAATTTTAAGTCCCTATGGAATACTGGATTAGGCTCGAGGTTGACACGAGAAAGTGGTTTGGTTGTTCTAGTCTATGGTTGGGAGAAACTGGATTTTCTACTTAGTTTTTTCCTAGAATTCTGAAGAAAACCCATATTTGTTATTCTTGCCTTTTCTTTTCAGATAGTAAAGGGAAGATAGTTGTATTAGAAAATATTTACTATTCATTGCAGAACTCGATAAAGACTCAAGGATACATTTCTATGTTCTTTTATTAAAAATTTTATTGTAGAAAAAAATGTTATATAATGTTTGCTTATAACTGAAAAATGTATACGTGTGTATTGTTTATTATAGATTCTATTGCAAAAATGAAAAACTATTGAAACATTAAGGGTCATAGCAAATAGAGATATTCATGCAAGATTTTAGGAATAGATACAATTACTACAAAGAGAATTTATGCATTCATAGAATACCCTTATTTCAAGTATAGTACAATAAAACAAAGAGATAGAGTTTAGAAATACAATCTTGTAATATAATATTTGGTTTATAAGGGTCAACAAGAAGAAGGAAGGATAAAAAAAAAACTTTCTAAATTCACATGCATAGAATATATGATAGTTATTATACAATGGTTATATTGCAGAGAATATAGATTATTTCACATGCATAGAATATATGATAGTTATTATACAATGGTTATATTGCAGAGAATATAGATTATTTAGAGTACAAAAAAAATAAACAATAAATAAAACAATAACCATGCATTTACAGGAAATAAAGATTACATGAAAAACAATAATCTGAATGGGTATAGTGTTTATTCAAGCCTGGTATTTAACCTGTAAGATATATTTCCTTATATAAACACTATGTAGGCTATGTACATTAAATCACTACAGTGCAAATAAAATCCAAAGAACCCCAAAGGGTTTTCCCAGAAATAGATATAAATATAATTTATAAGAATGCTTAGATAAAAGTATTCAAGTGCTTCCCTTTGAAACCCTCGTAAAAATATACAGGTCATCTTATTACTGTATATATATAACTTATTGTTTGAATATCGCCTCTATGTTTAATCTGTAAAGGATAAAAAACCCATGGACGAATTCACTACCTTTTCTTAATGGGTAAGCTTAGTGGGATTTCTTAATGAAATGACAACCTGCAACTGTAGTCTCTTGTTTCAGTGTGCGCAAAGGGAACATAACGTACCTCGCGCAGAGAAGAATATAGACTTAGGACTAAACCACAAGTCAATAACTGGAAAGAGAAAGAGAAATGAACTGGATGTTACCTTAGAGATCGAATCCTCCATCGAACTACTCAATCCATATAATCGTGGCTTCTCCTACTTAGAGTTTACCTATAAATAGTCAGGAGCTTGTGAGTGACGATAATGCTAAGAAAGGAAGTTCGATATCCTCAGATAAAACCACCGAACAAATCATGTACAATATTCAAGAGATAAACAGTTAAAAACCTGAGTGAGAGTTGTAAATTTAACCTAATATATTACCTTTAAGGAGAATCTTGATGGTTACTATTGGATTTCTAGTCTTCTTGTATTAGTATTTGTCTTACGTAGGATTCTTTATGGGTTAATCTGATTTTATCTTACTATCACAGATTGACCTTGGTTCAGATTTGAGAAGCTCCCAAAAAAATACCTTTAAAAATATCGTCCTCTTTGGTAGAACAGAAGACAACACAACACAAAGAGTATACTGTGTAGTCTCACCCGAGATAACTCTATGGGTGGATGCAATACTCAGGTGTTTGCAACCTAGGAATGAGTGGAGATCTGCAGTTGTGCTTTGTAATAATTATTCATTTGATCTAACATCTAATTATAACGGTCACTTTATTCATGCATGTGGAATCCTAGATCTAACTATTTAATTCATTTATGTAACCTTCAACAATTAATTAGACATAAAAATGCACACCTTCATTCACATAACACAGGTGTTACCGTGTTTCACCCCTTGTTGGGCTACATCCAAAAATATTTGGCTCTCAAGCTTTTTATTATGGTTCAGTAATATATCATGCCGCACATGTTTACAATCGTATATCTACTCTCTCAACAATCTCCTCGATCCCTGCAAGTCTGACTAGATCGCACCAGGCTCCTCAGCCTGCGATCTAACCCTTGGGAACAAGTCGCTCACTGCTTCCTAGCTCACCATCTTATGGACTAGTATAGTTATTAAAAATCTCTTCCCTCTCTGTCCTCTCTGGCTCTCCCCTCTGGTCCTCCCTCTCTATTTTTCCTTCTAAGTACTACTTATTTATATCCTTGGCTCATCAACGATTACAATACATTACAAAAACCTTAACCCTAGTGTCATTAGGTCTTCCTTGCATGCGCGCATCGACCACTTCTCTTACATGTGCTGCTTCTCCTTCCACCTGTCCTTTTCTCCTTGCATGCTTCTCCTCCAAAAATAACATTTCTTTTTGACTCGGTTTGCATCCAACAAGCCCCCAACACCGACATGTGGCTCGTCCCGAGCCACCTAAACTTTGTGCGCTTCTTCAATAGCTCCTACGAGAGCTTGGAAAATCGTTGTGAGTTCCTTTTATTGTGTTTGAGCCTGCACTGTATTTTTTTTGAGCATGTCCAATACTTGCGCTGTAGTCTCCTCACTGATCATTTATGCACACTCTGCATGAGTTTGTTCTATGTTCTAATTTGCCTATTCTGCCTGCGCAATGACCTCTGTTGTCTGCTCTTGGAGAGGTTCCATTTGAGCTTGTCGCTCCTTTTTCTGTGTCTATGCGATGATGAGTTCTGCTTGTAGCTTCTTCATATCCTATAATCCTTTGAGGTGTTCAGTGATTGACATCATCTTCTACTTCTGCTTGAGGTCCTGGATAGCTATGCTTATCTTCTCCTCTTCTTGGTCCCATTGTTGGACCTGTTGATCCTCTTCCAGCTTTGCCCATAACTGTGCTACTTTATCGAACAAGTCGACAATTGCACAGACTTGTCGCTCCATCTCCTCTATCTGTGTTTCTTCTTCCTGCTTCCTTTTCACCTTCACCTCCATGGGAGTGGTAGGGATGAGTTTCTCTTGGAGGTTCTCGATCTCCTACCTGTATTGATTGATTGTCTGCACAATATGATCAATCTTTTGCATCACCATGAGCTCTGTTGTCTGTGCGCTCTTTGGAATTTTGTCATAGGCTACAACCAATCCCTACTTGAGCATATCTGCACAATCTTTTTCATCTTTGGTTCGAGCTTGACCTGCTCGAGCACCAATTCCAAATATTCTCTGTTGTTCTTTGTTTGCTGCAGTTTTGCTTCATTTGTGTGTGTGTGTACGACTGTACCTCTTGCGTGACATTGACTTGCAATTTATACAATGCCTTGGTTGGTATCCGAGTCATTACCAACTATATTTGGGCCAAATATTTCAAGGGTTTTTGACCCACAATTTCATCCATGCACAACATGTTGGGTGTAGCATGAAACGTCGAGCTTGACTATGTTCTTTTCTGGATCCTATCCCACTTGCTCGATCCATCCTTGTCTCCTATCTGTGGTGCTGTGGGGACTGATTCTATTCCTCCATCAACCCTCTGTGTTTCTTTGATTTTCTCGAGGAGCTGCCTCATGTCAGCCAGATCCTCCTAAATCTTGGCCCTTTGGCATTGGGCTTTGTCAAAATCCTCCACTGTTTGATCCTGGACCATTTGGGCCATGAGGTCTGCGTTGTCCTCCATGATCGTATATTCTAGTGGTATTTTGTGCACCTTAGTTTTCTTGTGCGTACCCCCCGTCTGTATGATTGGCCTCTTGGTTTGACCTTGCTCCTACTGAGTAGCACTTGATGTGGTTCCCTGTACTGTCCTATTATCCTTTTCCTGTTCCTGCGGTGCTTGGGTGTTGTTCTTCTTCCCTGCCTGAGTACCTTTCTTGGACAGACCCCCTTTCTTATGTTGCGTCGGTTTCTGACCTGTCTTTAGATTTTTGGGCACCGTTTTTTCTCTTGCAGGTGTCTGTTCTTTCCTTGCATCCTCCTCCTTGTCTGTGGGCATCTATTGATTCAAGTCTTGAATCCTCTAGTCATCATACCAATCCTTGATGGCCATTTCTACGCCCTCCTCCTTGACACAGTACCACAATTGTAGCCATTCATTCTCGAGATCCTTCTGTGCTTGGATCCATACTGCATGCCTGATCGCTTTAAAGTTGGCTATGCCCTGATATTGTGTGACCACTTCTGGCTTTAAAGTTGGCTAGTACCCTGTGAACATGCCTACGTTTTCAATTTTGTTTTTTGTCATCTGAAGTACTCTCGAGTGATAGGTATCGCATTGCACGACAACGAGTGGATCTCTTGACAAAGTATGTATACTTAAGCTCCCTCCATTCGACCAAGGCGATCAGGACGAGTAGCCAAGAATAGTGAAATTCTATCCCCAGGTCTTGCACGTCCTTGCATTCTTCCAGGAATAGATGTGAAAATTACAAGGCCCAACTCAGTATAGTTCCCTCCACACACTGTGCTGCAGCCGCGACAAACCTGGCAAGGACTTCCTCCTTGCAAAACTTCTCGAGTAACTTGCATGCCATGATTTTTGTGGCATCATTTTTGTTGCATCACTAATGCACCTAATTATGATTCCGCGCGACCCTCTTTTTGTACCATACGTCTTCTTCATTTCTGTTAGCACTCTGTAATTTGCATAAGGCTGCTGAGGCAAACACAGAGGTAACCTTGAACCGCTTCGAGTCTTGGATCTAGCCTTCCGAGACTCAGAGAGGGATCTCTCTTTCAAATTTAACTTTGTTTGTAATGGATGTTAGGCTAGATATAAGGTACAGGGTTTTGATTTTGGTTTTTAAATGGTCAGTTTGGGACAGCAAGGAGAGCCATTGGGCAAATGGGGTCTGCGTTTTAAACAAGGTGATTAAATTCTCAGATATGGACACAACTCTTTTACAAGGCAAGGTAGCAGCAACATCGGATCGAATTAAGTGTTGATGGCGTTGGTTTGAGAAAGGAAATAGGTGAGGAAAAAGACAGGCAAAGGAGCACTTAAGAATCCCTAAGCTAGCCTTTTAGAAGATCAACATAAAGATTATCAGAAGCTGAGAAACAAAGTATTAGCTGATAAATTCTGCTTCTCCTACTCTCCTTCTGACAATAAGAAATGAAAAAGGAAAGAGATGACAGTGAAATCATTTAACAAAGAGAAAACTCCACCAATATCACTACACAAGAATCCAGTAGAAAATCTAGTCCATCACTGATCATTCATAAAAGAAATACAGATACATTCTCTGGTTTAAAACACAGCCCTCAGCTCCAACAAATAAAAAAAATAAAAGTTACAGGCCTGGACCTCTCACACAGGTCGAGCCTCTAATCAGAAAAACATCTACTGCTGAAACACACTCTAACCAAATGGAAAACATTCCACAGGTCGAGCCCTCTAATGTCAGCCCCAGTCGAACCCTCACTCTATCTTTTACAACTCTATAAATAATAAAAACAAGACTCATCCTTTCAAGACTCGGGCCCTGCCTCTGCAGTCTAAGAATAGTAAACAGTTACAAAGATTGACATGTGTCAATTGCTTCCTCAAACAAATCGAACAACTAGTTAAAATGAAAATAGATTTGGCATCAACTGCTCGACATCTGGAGTTCGGTGAGGTTTGCTGGCAAATCTAGTCAAATGGAATTAAAACATATAGATGCAGAATTAGTTAAACGATGGAGGTTGTTTGAGAGCAGTGGCCAGTTGTAGGATCGATGCCTTTAAACAATGATGCTCTGCCACCTGAGTGTAACTGCTATGCCACCTGTGTAACCGTTCCCTAAATATGTGGATGAGACTGTCTCTGGTCGAGCTGCCATCTGCATTTGAAACGCTGCCATGTGGTTCTAGATGACCAATTGTGTTATTTCCAGGTGTCTTCTGAAACTTCAAGTGGGAATGATTCCCGATGAGAGAAATGTGATAAGTGCTGAAAGCAACATCAGGACCTTTGCTGTTCTTACGGAGAAAAGTGTAAGCAATACCAATGGCAAATTTCTTCAATCTGGAGATTGACTTTTTGGCTTTCACCTGTGAATGTCCTAACATGTATGTGACACTGGCTTCTTTGGCTTTAACAAACTCTATAAGCTCTTCTCTCACCTGTGGGTCTAAATCAGGGCTCTTGAATAACTCAAACTCGTCTTCCTTTTTCCTTCAACACCTTGCTGTCGAAGAAGGAGTCTTCACTTTCATTTTATCCTACCTCACACATGAGCGATCTTGAGTTCCTATACTGGTCACTTCCATCAGCTTGCAAGCATTTCTCCTCTGCACAAGTTTTAGCAGCCTCTCAAGATACAATGACCAACAGTTTGCACAGCTCCTTAATAGCATCTGGCTGGACCATATCAACCAATAGAGATCTGCAGGCGACCTTTATTGATGGCATTCCCATAGGTGCAGTAGGACGCACTGTTGGAATAGAAGAAATGGGAGGTTTCATCACCTCTGTTTAAACATTCATACATTTAGATTCAGCATCATTCCAATTGATTTTGACTTTTGGCCCATGAGATTGCTTCCTAAACTATCAGTATTCAAACCTGAAACGTTTCCATAACATACTGAATTACTTTGCTTGCAATATCCTTCAGTGCCTCTTATTGGAGTAAACTGCTGTTGGCTAAAAGGCTCAAACACAACATGACAATCCTCATCATCGTTAGAGAGCTCTACAGATAGGGAACTTGGTGGCCAGATATTAGGTCTCTGATCTACAGTTTGCTTTGGATAAGGAACTTGCATTTTCATTAGAACCAGAATCACTTTTACAAATCCGCCGATATTGATGCCAATAGAAACGAACATCATCGCAAAGTTCATTGCGAGCAACCCTTCTCATACAGTCTGAAGCTGAAGGTTGTCGATTCATCACCCTCTTTATCCGATATCCACAATTTTGACATTTCAAATGATGGTCTCTATAATTGTTAACCTCGTCAAAGCTGTGATAAATAGTTATGGCATAACCGTCGGCAGGCCTCTGATGATCAGGAGCTATGCTAGTGTTTATTTCCTTCCTCACCTATTGAAAGAAGGGCCATGATCATCATGGTTGCTACTCCCGTTGGTAAGCCACAAGTATGCATGGATCATTTTATGCAGTAAAGTATTCCTGAAATCATTACTTGGACGAAACTTTAATAATGGTTCTGAAAGGCGTATAGCACAACCACCCATTTTAATATAATGGAAAACGCCTACACCGTAACCTTCTCTGCATGCGTGTGTACACCTTGACTCTGTTCCAACACCACACCTGACAGAGGGTTTTGACTCTGCATTCTATATATATATATATATATATTTATTTTTTTATTTTTTTATTTTTTTTACTATGGGCAATATCCCACATTCGAGTGGCGAACAGAACATTCATCTTTTAAATAAACCAACAACCATGTGTTATGTCAAGTAACGAGCCCGAGGATGGGCGTCGGGCTTTGGGGTTTGGTGTTTTCACTGTGTTGACTTAGGTGTTTACTATGGGTGCATGAAATGTTGTTGGCCCTAGGCCACTATAACTTTTGTTAAAATATTTAATTTTTTATAAACAAGCCCAACTGTGCATAAAGGCCGAGGGGCCATTTTCCATTTTTTTTTCAAATTCACCAAATTTTTGTGAACAAACCAACTCTATTTTCTCTCACCATCATTAAACTTTTATCACTTCGAACCAATCCACTATTCTTTTGCTAGAAAATACACCAAACCTCACTTTGACGCTTGCGCGCAGGTACTCGTCTTAGGCTTGGTCAGTGTCGTGCACTTTCCGCCGCCTTCGCCATGCGTCATGAGTGAACACATAGGCCTGAGATAGAAAAATATTAGTCAAAAAATGATTCCCTATTACATAGGGTTCTAACAATTTCCTCGGACAATGCCTTCTTCTAAGTCTTGTCATTGAGGAACTGCGTGATTGTCTCCGCTTGAGGTGGTATCCCTGTAATATATGTAATGAGCTCTACGTCTATCGAGATAGGATCTTCCACCCATAGGTATCCTCTGTGGGTAACTTCCATCATCTTCTTGACGCAACTGGCTACATCTTGACCCCTTCCAAAGTGTAGGATCTCCAATAGGCCTAGAATCCCAATTTTTTCCAGTCTGGCTGCCCACTATTTTGGTTGGTTAATTGGTTCTCTGAAGTGTCCTATACCCACAGTATCCAGGTAAAATTTCTCAAAAAACTCAAAAATTTTGTATATGTCAGTCACATCATGATCTGAGTACCATAGTTTTTCCATGTGGCCTAACAGGTTAGCCACGACATGGACCCCTTCCAAAATGTGCAACAACATTATGGCTGTGACAGCATGCCTACACGGTGATATTTCTACTGGCTTCTTTCCCTTCTGCTGTTGTGGCCGACTCGAGGTTCTAGCCTCCATTGTTCTATATTCTGCATACTCCTCTGCCTAGCCGGTGACATATTCTACTATTCCCTCCGGTGGATTCTCTAGCGTGGCTATGTGTGACCTTTCTGGTGCGACTGTTTCTACCTAGTTTGAGATCGTCCCATTAATCCTCGGGGCTTCTTCAAGGTTTTCAGAGCGTGAAGGATTTCCTGCATCCTGGGTCTGCTTGCTCTAGCCTCCTTTTGACATATCGATATCCATGCTTTCCGGTGCGGTCTGTTGGGTTTCCTCTACCACTGGTGTGGGGCTTCCTGGTGCCATATCAGGCGACGAGATTTTGTCCAAGTTGACAAATTCCAGAGGCCAAGGTGGTTTCTTCTCTCTTTCCTGTGGTTTCTGAGGTGCTCTGAGTTTTCTTTGAGGTCTTTTGCAGGCCTAGTTTGATGCTCCTAGCTTGGGTGGTGCCATGGTGGTAAGGGTATTCTCCGTCGAGTTTAGTTGGATTTGTAACTTCTGCAAACTCACTCTCTTCCTTGTATATTCTATCGCTCTGTGTTTTTCTCAATTTCACAATAACCCTTACGATCCTCACATGCTTCCCTTATATAGGAATCATGTGAAACTTCTCGAAGATGTTACCAAACTTGTGTTTTGAATGAATTGGTGCTTCCCATGTACTTTCCATTGAATTTCCTTACCGTCGCCATTTGGCACGATTAATGTGGCATCCCGCCAATCATTATTGTCATTCAATTTTGATAGCCGTCGTTCATTGGCGCTTATTTTCTGTACCCTCCATTTCTGCCTTTTAGTGATAGTTGTTCCTTTCTCCGTCGCGCTAGCATTTTCGAGTGCGCATTGTCATTCTCTTTTCGGCGTTCTATGCCTTTGTTTCTATCTTTTGATGTCCGATCCGGTAACCCCTCTGTTGTTGCACTTAGTTAGTTTTTATTTTTTTTATTTTTTTTAAGTGGTAGGATGTCGACTGTCCCTATACAGCTTCATTCGACTTCCATTGATCATCCCTATGAGTTATGTTCCTTCTAGATCCTTCAACTGTACAACTCCTCCATCTGTGATAGTCTTTACTTCGTATGGTCCTAACCAATGAAATCTGAGTTTTCTTAGGTGCTGAAGAGATTTACTGTCGTACACCAAGATTATGTCTCCCTCCTTGAAAATTTTTCTCTTTATATGTCTATCATGCCAATATTTATCCCTTTCTTTCTGTACTTCTTGGGGAAATCCTGCTAGAATTGTATCTTCCTCCATGATCATCAACTGACTTAGCCTTTCCTGTACTACACCTCACTCTGTCATGTTGGTAATTGCTTCTACACGCAGACTAGGTACCAAAAATCTAATGGTACCATTGCTTCTTGTCCATACACCAATCTGAATGGTGTTTTCCCTATCATTTTTTGCATGTGGTCCTGCACGCCCACAATATTGCTAGTATCTTCAAGTCCCAATCATCCCTATTAACTTTGTAGATCTTTGTCTGTGCATTCTCGAGGATCTTGTTAAAGGATTCCACTGTTACATTTTCTTGAGGATGATAAACTTCAAATTACTCAGTCATAGCCTTAATAGTGTTGTTAATGAAGTGAGTTCCCTGGTCACTCATCAAAATCCTCAGGCATCCAAATCTAGTGATCACTTGCTCAAACAAGAAGTGTGTTGTTGTATCAGTGCTACAATATTTTAATGGTGTTGCTTCTACCCATCTTGTTAAATACTCTGTCACGATAATAATGTACCTCGCTCCTCACCTTTTGCTGGTGGGTTAATTGGTCCCACAAAATCTATTGCCCATTTGTCGAATACCTGCAGGGCTACTTGTGGTATGAGGGGCATATCGTCCCTTCTATTCAGTTTACCCACCCTCTGACATACATCACATTTCTGGAAGTAGTCCTTTGAGTCTTTGTGAACAGTTGGCCACCATAGTCCTGCACACAACACCTTCTGTGCGATAGCTTTACCTGCATAATGTATTCCTGCTATTCCCTCATGAGCTTATGCTAAAATTCTACGTCTTTCATGTTCTAGTACACATTTTCTTAAGATTCTATCTGCACCCATTTTGTATAAGTGTCCTGCAATCAATTGATAGTGTGCAACTTTGACTACCAGATTTTTCTTTTGCATCATGTTGAATTATTGTGGCACAATCTCTATACTCAAGTATTAAATGATGTCTGCGAAGTATTCATTGGTTATTTGGATTGAAAATAGCTACGCGTCAAGAAATTTTTCCTCTAAATTCGTAGGTTCTTCTCCATTAGTAATCCATGATAGGTGATCGGGTCCTACGTTCAACTTCCCTAGTTTGACTATCACTTCAAAGTCAAATTCCTGGAACAATAGCAACCATCTATAGATTCTTCCTCCCAACACTGGCTTGTTGACGAGGTATTTGAGATCTGAATGGTTTGTGAACATATTGAAGTGTTTTCCCAATAAATAGTGCCTGAACTTCTGAAGCACATAGACCATAGCTAAGCCTTCACTCTCTGTGGTATTGTAATTCTGCTCCGATTTTGACAGTTTCCTACTAGCGAATGCTATAGGATAGTCCAATTCTCCTGATCGTGGATGCACCAGAATAAATACAAGTGTTATAACCCTAAATTGCACCACACATGCTTACCTGGCATCAGGCCAACTCTTATCCTTTCCTTGCCAAAACTATGCTGAACAAACTCTTGAAAATCCTCTTGGGTCAAGGCCCACGCGCCCTAACCCACTATTGCACGCGTGTACACGCTGGCAGGCCTACTATAGCCCGTGTGTACCTAACAAAACACAAAAATAGGAAAGTTGCCGACGAGACAAAAAGCTATGGGTCAGTTAACTGAAACTCCTGGCCATGCATGGTCGAGAGTTTGTACAAAACCCTAGCTCCTTCTAGCCTATAAAAGAAGGGGTAGGGGTACCATTTGGAGGAGGAAAAGTAGCATGCATGCATAGTGGTTTGTCTTGATTGCAGGATTATCTTTGGAAGGAGCAGAGCAAGCAAGTAGGCAAAGCACAACGGAAGATCTACACCAGACATTAGTAAAAAGGTTAGTAGTTCCTTTCCATGCATGTATTGTGAAAGAGGGGTTTAAGTTTTGGGTGTTAGGTTAAAAAGTAATTTCTTTACGGTCAAAATCTACATGCAAGTCTGACCCTAGTTTGCTAGTCTGTAGGGTATTTTTCCCAACAACAGAGTTGGCGACCATATTGGGGATTTTTAGTTCACAGAGAGTTGGACCACATGCCGATGGTATTGTTGGTTCAACACAAACCAAGCCCGCTGAGCAATTGACAAAGCAATTGCAACAGTTATCTATCCAACACTCAGCGGCCAGCCAGACTACTACTTTGGCTGCTCCTCCTACCCAAACGTCAGAAGTACACTCTGTGCAGATGACTAACCCAAAGGCCACCCAACAGCCTGAAGGGAAGAAAAAACAACGGAAAAAGGGTAAGGGGGAGAAAAAACCCACTGAGAATGATGGCGAGGGCACCACGGAAAAATGGAAGGTGAGGTATCCGTGCAACTTGTGTGCGGAAGACCACCCGACCCATCTTTGTCCTTGACTTGCAGAGGCCCAAAATTTTGTCACACAGCAACAACAAGCCATGTTGACTAATCCCTTTCAGCATGGGAAAAATTTAACTCAAGCCTCTACAAGTACCGAGGGGGGCATCCAAGAAACCTGCCCCCCTCCAAATAGTTCCTCATCCGCGAACATATATATGGTTAGGGGTGATGCTTTCATAACGACTAGAGCGCACAACTATAGTAACCAAGTGCCTCTGAGAAGGGAAAAGAAGTTGAACTCCCATCTCTTCCTCTACAGATTGAGAAGACGTTGGGAGAAACAATGACACGCATTCCAAAGGGTGCATTTAAGAAAGCTTCTCATAACCCAAATGCACGGGCCACCCAAAATTACTCCATGGTGGAGGATTTATCACAAACCCCTTGTGCAATGTCTGCTTTGGAGGTCCTCCAAAGATACCCTGCTCAGAGAAAAGCCTTGTTGACTGCTTTAGGCTCTACTGAGACTTGTAACTCGGGTACCATCATGTTAGATATGACCAATTTAAAACCTCGTCTTCCTTACCATGTCACGTTTCAGATAGTAGTGGATCATCCCACGAAAACTTTTACATGGAATATCTTCCGCACGGTGGTCGATGAGGGTGCTTCGACTTGCGTTATGTTGTCAGCATGTTGGAAAGCCATTGGTCAGCCTACTTTGTATCCATCACCTACTCTCCTCACTGCGTTCGTCGGTCGTTCTTTCCGACCACATGGCATCGTTCCTTCTTTCCCTATGTAGTTAGGAGGGAAGACCATGTGCGTTGAGGTAGAGGTAGTAGATGCTCCCCTTGACTATAACCTCTTGTTAGGTCGGATTTGGACTTATGCTATGCAAGCTGTGGTTGCTACAGTTTTCCAAGTCTTGTTGTTTCCACATGAAGGCTGGATAGTGACCATCGATCAATTGTCTTTCTCTAGACCTGACCCAGCTTTGGGGGCATCCACGGTTCCCATGATTGATAATCCTCAAGCTGGTGTCGTTAACGTAGGAGTTGGTTTGTTCCCATCTTTGATGGGTACCTTCGATTACCCACCTCCTCATGACTATGTCAAGTTTGTATCTAATCACCACAAGGCTAAGATTTTTCACGTTTCATCGTTTCGCACGACTTACTTTGAGGATCAGTGGATTCTTCCTTCCCCATCAACCACGATGGATGAGACAGGGCACTCCGGCATGTACATGCCCTTGTTGGTTGCTAAAGTAGCGTACTCTTTAGTCCAGCAAGCTTCAGCTAACCCTGATCTGACTCCCGTACAAGAGTTGGATCCACTTCTAGAGTCTATTTGGGCTCAGGGTTCTCTTGCTACCATCGATTCGTTAGACTTAGTCTTGCCTTCTGACGAAGCAGTGATCGAAGCGATGACTAGTCTAGACAAACCTTGGGAGTATATTCATCACAGATCATATTTCCTCCTAGAGTTACACCAAATCGAGGTAGGAGAATTCACTATCACCATGATGGGAGATCAACCATGTCCTATTAATCTCTTAGCTACATAGGAAATTTATGTTGAGGGAAATATGGCAACTATCGCTGAAACTATACCTATCAATATCTCCCGAAACCCTGGCATAGTGGAGAATGTCTTCGTCGAAGCAGATTTCTCCCCCAAAGAGATTCAAATTTATACAGATCTTTTTAAAGAATTCCGCGAAGTTTTTTCCTGGTCTTATGAGGAAATGCCAGGTATTGATCCAAAAATAGTTGAACATGAAATCACAACATATCCTGATGCTAAGCTGGTTCGACAAAAACTTCATCCAGTCAATCCTAAGAAAGCAACAACCATTAAGCTTGAGTTTGAGAAATTGCTCAAGGCAGGTTTAATTTACCCTATTCATTTGACTCAATGGGTGTCAAACCCCGTGCCGGTCAATAAAAAACAAGTCACAATTCGTGTATGTACCGATTTTCATGATTTGAACAAGGCATGTCCAAAAGATAATTTTCCAACCCCATTCATTGACCAGATCATTGATGAATGTGCCAGTTGTGAAGCCTTTTCGTTCATGGATGGTTTTTCGGGATATAATCAAATCCAAATCAAACCTGAAGACTAACACAAAATGACATTCATTTGTCCGTGGGGTACATTCGCCTATCGCAAAATGCCTTTTGGCCTCAAGAATGAAGGTGCCACTTTCCAGTGAGCCATGTCTTTTGCGTTTCACGACCTCAAGTACAGATTTTGCGTCACATCAAGACGTTTGTTAGGTTTCATCGTATCAACAACAGGAATCATGGTGGATCCTCTCAAGGTGGAGGAAATAATCTATTTGCCCCCCCACGCACAATCTTACAACTTCAAAGTCTTCAAGGCAAGGAAAACTTCTTACGACGCTTCATCGCCAACTATGCCGAAATCACCAAGGGACTTATGCGTTTACTTAAGAAATATGTTCCCTTTTTCTAGGACGAAGCCGCTCAATGTTCTTTCAACGCATTAAAACACGCCCTCACAACCGCACCTCCGCTAAGGCCACCTAATTATAACAAATATTTAGTATTATATCTGGCTGCCGCAGAGTCAACCATAAGTATGGTTTTATTTCAAGAAGATGATTCGTTTTCAGAATATGTGATCTATTACTTGAGCTGAGGGCCTCGTAGGACCGAAACTTAATTATTCCTATCTCGAAAAAACTTGTGTTGGAAACAGTTCATGTTGTTCAACGGTTCTGTCACTATGTTCTGTTTCGCAAGACCACCGTCGTTGCTGTTGTGAATCCATTCCAGTACATGTTGACACAACGATTTATTGGCAGAAAAAGCAATATATGGATGGTCATCCTCCAAGAATTTGACTTATACTTCGTTTCAGCAAAGTCCAAGAAGTCATTGGTCTTTACAGAACTTATTTCGGAGCTTCCGATTGAGTCATGTGACGTTGTGCATGAGGAATCGCCTATCTGGGGGGATATGTTTTTGATTGAATCTTCAAACCCCTGGTACGAAGATATATTGATCTATCTCCAGACTTTGAAGTGCCCCACCTCTGCTTCTAGTGACGAGCGTCGATGAATACACCATTAGGCTAAGAATTATCTCATACTCAATGATACGTTGTATCGGAGAGGTGTAGACTGCATCTTGAGTCGATGTATCACTCATGAGGAGGCTGTCATAGTGCTCAATGATTGTCATATAGGAGCTTGTGGTGGTCACTTATCTGGGTTGGCAACAACCCAAAATATTTTACGAGCAGGTTACTTCTGGCCCACACTTATCAAAGATTGTATCGAGTCGGTCAAGAAGTGCCATCTGTGCCAAATCTTCTCTTGGAAGATGAGGGCACATCCAACTCCCATGTTTCCTGTCATCACAGTTGGTCCCTTCACTAAGTGGGGGATTGATTACACTACATGCAAGCCCCCGTCAGCAAGGGGGCACCGCTATATCATCGTAGCCGTGGACTACTTTAGTAAGTGGGTCGAAGCTATGCCAACATTTAAAGATGATGGAGAGACTGCAACTCTCTTCTTATTCAACCAGATTATAGCACGGTTCAACGTCCCGAGAGAGATTGTCACTGACCATGGCAGTCACTTTCAGAACCAAATGATGTCCAAATTAACATCAAATTTTGGGTTACGGCAAGAACATTCCTCACCTTATTACCCCCAAGCCAATGGGCAGGTGGAAGCTGTAAACAAAACTCTTAAGACTATGTTACAACGAACTATCAACTCATCCAAGTCAAATTGGCATTTGATGTTATACTTGACATTATGGGCTTACCGAACATCTGTTAAGACTGCAACCGGTTTCTCACCTTTCCAACTCATTTACGGGCTGGAGGCAGTCTTTCCCATCGAATGTCAAATCCCATCTCTGAAATTTGCATTACAGTTATTTCCAGACACTTCTCCACTTGAAGAGCGGTTGGTACACCTTGATCAGCTTGATGAGAAGCGTCGCGATGCAGCCTTGGCCAACGAGGCTCATAAACATAAGGTCAAGTGTCAATATGATAGGTTCATTCGTCCTTGTATTTTTTCTGAGGGTGACCTTGTCTTGGTCTATGACTAAGATAAGGACCCCTTGGGGGCAGGAAAGTTTAAACCCATGTGGTTCAGACCCTTCATTATTAAAGAGGTATTAAAAAAGGGTTCTTATCGTTTGGTCGATTTTGAAGGGAATGCTTTGGCGGAGCCTAGAAATGGGCTCTACCTCAAGAAGTATTACTCATAACACGGTCACTGTGGAAAACTTTTTGTAACATATGTCTAGTCTTTGTACTATTACTTTTTTACATTTCTTTTAAAAGGTGTTATGGACGTGTCATTGATGTTATCTTTCGTCAATATGGAAAATGTCAAGTGAGTCCGAAGTGTTCGTTGGGTATGCGGACGGTGCTAGTCGAAACACGTGGAGGCTTGCCTCCGCAGCTTGGGTAATCTTTACACCACAGGTTCAGTTGTTATCTTCCAGAGGTATATGCTTAGGTGACACCACAAATAATGTTGCCGAGTATAGTGCAGTTATTGAGTTTCTTCGTGACGCATTGTCATTGGGTATCTCTCGTCTCCGGGTCTATCTAGACGCTGAACTGGTTGTGTCGTAGATAAACAGAATATACCAGGTTCATGATCCAACTTTACACCGACGATTCCTTAAGGTACATCTCTTAGAACGCAACTTTGATTATATTACATATTTTCATGTTCCTAGGAGATTAAACCAAATCACAGATACTCTAGCTAATCACATTTTAGATTGGTATCTGGCCCACATATAAAAACATCATGGACATAAACATGTAAATTCATTTTTTCACACATAATCCATAAGACACAAAAAGAGATAAAATCCATATATAAACATCATAAAATCCTCAGAGTACATAGATGGATGCAAGCACCTCAAAAGTGGGAACAGTAATGAGTCACTAGACTTATGCCCTCAAAAAATATATACAAGGTGCTCGTGGCACATAAAAAGTCTAAAGTCTATTCAGGGCCTATGGGCCCTGTTATAATCATCTACTGCACAGGCTAAACGCCTAATCAATCAGACCCATGTCCGAGGTGCCCCCACAACATGAGTCGGCATGGACGACGACAGGTCCTCTATCTCTGCCATCGGGACTGTGCGAGTGAGTGCAGTGAAGTTCCACTCAATTCTCCTAAGAACCCTCTCGGCCTCTCCTGCTGGGAGGTACCCTGCTACTGCTACTCCCCCAGCGGCGGTAGCTGCGACTTCTGGCCATGGGTGACGCCTGTTCCATGCATAGTCGACAGGTCGCACGGGTCCCACATTTGCATACAATAAACGTTCACCCATCAAATACTCTAGCATACAAAAACATGATATATATATCAAAAAAAGACATAGAAATTACATATGCAAAAAGAAAAAAAAAACTATACATGTGGAGACTTACCCATCTCCCCTCACTCCTCACCAGGAGGCACTGGTATCTCTAGATCTCTAGAGAAGTCGATCCTTGCATATGGGTAGTCCTCGATAGTAGGGATCTGGCGTGACAGCCAAGCAAAAAAGTCATCGTCGAAGGCCTCAACGGTCCTTCCGCCACCCTGTCACGGTAGTAACACTGCTCATCTGGATACTATGGGGAAAGTGGCCAGATGTCCTCGTACTGCAAGATGAGGACTGAAGCACAGAACTCTCTTGAAAAAGAGTGAACACAGGATAGTCCCAAACCCGAAGTTCCTATGTGTCCGCTGTCAGCAATCTATCAATGGCCTCTTCATGCACTCCAACAGTGTGGTACTCCAATAAAAAATGTGTGCATTCATGCACTGAATTGCACAGTTCATCTGTGCGCGCGAAGCTTGATGCACGGTTGTTGGGCCGGTAATCCGCCCAACAAGCAACAAGATCGTCTGTAGTGTGAGGTTGGTAATCTTGCTAATAGGTACCGAAGAACCTCTATGATCGGTCCCAGCCTCACAGTACTCAACTACCAATTCTGAGATCTTGCTCGGCCCCGTAGGAAAATACTAGAAATTGACCAGTTCCCCTCTCTATGAGAGGCCAGTCAAAAAGTAAATGTCCTCGGTGGTGGGCACTAAGGATTGCCCCTCTAGCATGAACACCTCTACATCAGGGTGCCAGTAATCAATCAAGGCATTCAGTAGCCTTGGTTGAGCGTGCATAAATGAACATTAAAAGAATTTTAACAAACCACATTGCATCAGCACGGCCACAACATTCGGATCTATAGCCACTAACTCATTAGAGGCCTCGTGCTCCCTTTCCCTCCACTAGACATACATCCTACCAACACAACAAGGTAAAGGAGGGTCAATACTTGTTTTCATTTACTTTTGCATCAATAGGGGGGGGTACACGTGGCCTGTAGAGGCGACAATCACATGTACATGCATACTGACTTTACTCTGCACACGTGTACATGCGGGTTGTCTCTGGACAACCTGCGTGTACCTAGGGCTAACCTTTTTGAGGTCAACGCCCACCCAAAAAACAACTCAAATGCAGAAATTGAAGTATTGAATAGCTAGATAAGGGAGTTGGTACTTACTTGGTCCAAGCATAAGTCCGTTTCGTCCATTGTAGCTCCCGGAATCACAATCTTTGGCAAAGGGGGTATTTTGGCTCTAGAGTCAATTTCCAAATCAACAATGGTGATAATGAGCTGTCAGCTTCTATTTATAGACTTTTTGGCCTCTTTTTGTCACTTTTTTGGGCCCCCTTATCAGTTTCTTTATACCAAAAGCCATTTAGAGTGATCAAGGAGTTATATGGGAGGGATTTGATTAGGTATTGGGACACTTTTTTTTTTGAGTTTCGAAAAATAAAAATAAAAATATATTGACGGTCCATAATTTTTTTTTTTTTTTTAATCAACTTGAGCATATAGGTTAGGCTATCACCCCAACTTTTTCATCTCATTGCCTTTTTCTTATGCTATAGGATCGATCCCATCCAGTGGTGACATGGAACCATCATATCTTCTATAGAAGTGTCGTGACTTGGTGGTAGAGCTTACCAAAACATGGATGCCCTAGGTAGGTCCTGGTTGCATTATGGTGTCCATGTCGTTTCTAACAAAACTGTAGGCTCGGGAGTCCATATAGTCTTTCCTGAATACAAGTTTGAGCCTCATTTGCATGGGTCTTTTTCATTCTTTGTCTCACCCTCTGGACTCCCAAAACATAACGGGTCTCCTTTTAATCCCTTTTCAGACCCTCTAAACATGAAAAGATTGCCGAGCGATCTTGTGACCTTTCACGCTCGTTAAACTGAAATTTGAAGTCACGTCTGTCCGGCGGTAGTTTACCCCTTTTTCGGTCCGGACGGTCAACTGTACGAACAAAGGAATACTCTATTGAATTCCCATTCTTTAGAAGAGTAGCTTCAGGTATAATTTTATTCCTTTTTCGGGCCTGAGGGACTAAATTTACGAAAAATAAACCCCCACGGAGTCCATAGTTAAGCTCTTTTCAGACTCCCTAAAATTGAAAAGAACGCTAAGTGACCTTATTCTTTCACACTCGTTAAAATGGTCCAGAAGAACATTCCTGATGGAGTCCATAGTTAAGATTTTTCCAGACTCCTTAAAAATGAAAAAATAGCCGAGTGATCTTGTCTTTGTCACACTCGTTAAAATGGTTTTGAATTGACGTCTAATCGGTGCTAGTTTATCCATTTTTCGAACCGACTAGACTATTTTCGAAAAAGGTACCCCAACGTAGTCTCCTTTTATGCTTATATATGGGGTTTAGTCTGTATGGTCGCTATCTAATTGGTCTTGCCTCAGATTTGAGTGGTATCTTCATTTCACCTATCTCTCCTTCTATGCCTTTCATTTCTGTGAATGTTTTTGGGAACATGTCATTGTACTCAGTCAATAACTCTGTTATGCTTTCCACTGTTTGCTCATCCCAATAGTATCCAATGCTGGCCATTTTGGGATTCTCAGCTGTCCCGATGTTGACTTTCTTCACCTTGATCGATGCAACAATTACATTTGATTCCATAGGTGGAACTTCCAATTCTCTTTCGCCCTCAACTTCCTCAATCTGAATATTGCATAGGTCATCTTCATTTGGTGCTTCTTCCTGCACGTGGTAGCATGACAATAGTTCTTTTACTGTTTGTATGTTTTGTTTTTGTTCTTCTATCACGAGTTCAACTTTTGGTTCTTTAATGAATATGACCCCTTTGATTTTTTTAAGTGCCAAGTCTATGTTGGGGTTCTCATGCTCAAATGAGAAAGTGACTGTAAAGTTCTGTTGTAATACTGTCTGATTTGTAGTTCCTCTACGCAGTTCCTCATTTTTATACCAGTGTGTTGGGATGCCTTCTTATGTGTGAACAAAATGATGAGGCCATTCCTTCGATGGTGTCATTCTCCATAGCATTCTGCACTTCTCCAAGTGTTTTTCTGGTGCCCCTTATCCATCATATTTTTGCAGCTGGTTGCTTCCCTGTTCTGCGCCAAACCTAATACGTAGTAACCTCTTACACCGGTACCAGTCATTAACTGTTTCTTTGTGCGCACCCCACCATTTTGCAGGTGTTTCCTTGAGTTCTATATCTAGGGCTAAGAGCCTATGATTTTCTAGGACTTGATCTTCATATCGTTTTAAGAATTCTTCTAATAAATTCACCCCATGGAAGCTGGGAGGTTCCCTTATCTCCATATCTACCCATCTCACTGTTAGAATATGAAAGGATGTGCTCGTTTTACCATTGACAATATCACTATTGTCATCCAACTATAGGCCTAAACCACCCTCCGATCACCTTGACCTTGATATAGAAGAATACTGGTAGCAATCAATAGCCAATCAAGGCTAATGCACCAAGCAAGAAAAGTAACCAAATCTGATCAGATAGTCCCACAAACTGGTGCAACACCTTTCCCGAAACTTGCGCACAAAGCTGCCAAACTGTAGTGCACGCAACTGGATCTCTACAATTCTAAGAATGTGAATAATGAGAAACTGATGCCCTGCATTTATAGTAATATGGCAGGCTTGCTTGGGTCGACTTCTCCTTCTGGGTACTAATTAATTCATATTAATTATATTTTTGTAGCTGACATCTCGTCTAGGGTTTCCTTTACTTCTTTGCTTCCTTCCAAAATATTCTAATCTTTTCATATGCCACAATAGAGGTTCATACCTCCCAAAGATACCATAATATCAACACTCCCTCCTAGCTAGGGAGGTATGGTCTTGAGCACAAACAAACCATTCAACTGGTAGCATCACGAGCACCATCATTATTATCCAACTGGATAATCTCCACGACAATTGGTACAATATCAATTGATAGAACACAACTATGTCTATCCACAGTAGTACACAACTACTCAAACCGTGACACATAGTCACAAACAATGGAACATATCCACCACAGTAGTATATCTTTACTTTCTAGAGAAAGGGTAATGCTTGATAGTTAATGTGAGCGTACCTTCTATGCCAAATCTCATTGGGGTTGACTTCGTTGTGTACAAGAGCTTCTTAATTTTGTTCTAGTAGTCTATACAGATTTCCTTCATGACTTCCAATAACCCTAGCATTCTCTATGTTGGAGTCTTTATGCCATGATAACACCTTTCCATCCACGAAAGCTATTCTGTTTCCTTTGTCTTCTTGGCAAGATATCGATACAAGATTCTTTTCTAAACCAGGTACATATAAAACATTGCTTAAGTGAACATAGTCCCCTGTTTTCATTTTGATGGAGGCTTGTCCAAATCCTTCCATGGGGTAAGTAGTTTTGTCTCCAAGCTCTACCTTGTACGAGGTCTTCTTCTCATTTAGATTTGAGAGTCTGGATTTATCTCCCATCATGTTCCTAGAAGATCCACTATCGATTATCCACATGTCATCTTCAATCGTTCTAGTAAGTGTTGAGTAGTGTAAAAGACTGATTGTTTGACTCATGTCTTCGGTTGACTGGTAATTGGTCATGCCTTGATCCAAAACTTAAACTTCGTTGTTTCTGTCTTCTGAGAGAGCCAAAAGGTGCACTGAGTTAGGGTGCATATGAATATATTCTTTTTGAGCGAGATGCTCCATCACAAGGTGTCGGATCTAAGATTAGTGTCTTTGGAAGATGCTCCTGCTAGTAACCCTAATGGAAGGGTCTTTGGAAGCTGCTCCTGCTAGTAACCCTAGCGACAGTTCCTCAGTGAGCTCAATAGCCTAGAGGCTATGCTTCCTTCTAGAATTTAGACTGAATGAAGGAGGTGTGGGCCCATAACTTGTTAGAATATGAAAGGATGTGCTTATTTTACCATTGACAATATCACTATTGTCACCCAACCATAGGCCTAAGCCACCCTCTGAGCACCTTGACCTTGACAAAGAAGAATACTGGTAGAAATCAATAGCCAATCAAGGCTAACGTATGAAGCAAGAAAAGTAACCAAAGCTGATCAGATAGTCCCACCCAGAAACTGGTGCAACAACTTTCCCAGAACTTGTGCACAAAGCTGCTAAACTGCAGTGTGCACAACTGGCTCTCTGCAATTCTGAGAATGTGAATAATGAGAAACTGGCGCCCTGTATTTATAGTAATATGGTAGGCTTGCCTGGGCTGACTTCTCCTTCTAGGTACTAATTAATTCATATTAATTATATTTCTACAGCCGACATCTCGTCTAGGGTTTCCTTTACTTCTTTTCTTCCTTCTAAAATATTCTAATCTTGTCATAGGTCACAATAGAGGTTCATACCTCTCGAAGCTACCATAATATCAACACTTACTGCACAGTCTATTCTTTCACATATTCTTGTGGAGACTTCATGTCACCTCTACTACCAGTTTTCTAAGCCTGCATTTGAATTTGATACACATGAGGTGATGCTAATCCAACTGAGTACCCCATCTACAATTGGGTTCACATAATCTTCTTTTCACTCGGTTTTTCTTTACAACTGGTTAATTTACTCCAGGTCTAAGCAAGTAGGTTCTACAAACCTTTCCCCTTCGGATGGGTCCAATGGCGCAATGACTCTATAATCTCCTCACTCGAATGTCATCTTCCTCGTCTTTAAGTTGATTATGGCTTGGTTATAAAATTCCCAATCCAAGCTAAGCAATGTCGGATAAGGTGTTGTGCCATCCACTATTTCTATTACTTTGAAGTCAACTTTAGTGCACACTCCATCCAAATATGTTGTCACTTGTTTTAATCTTCCAATTGGTAGAACTCTGTGTTTATTTTCTAGTTTCAATTGAACAGGTGAATATCCTAATGCGGGTTCTCCCATACATTTACATGTCTTCTTGGGTATCACATTTAGTTAGGATCCTAAATCCAGTATAATATCTCCCATGTTGAAATCTCCAATGTTGGCGTTTAGTCTAAATTCCATATTTGTCCTCCTTCTTGTATACAAACGATTAACTGTTTTTTGTTCTATCTTTCATTCTGCCTCTATGTTACATGTTTTGAGCATATTTTGTAATACTTTAACATAGGATGGATCATTTAGTAGTCTAACACATGATTTCAAAAAACAATTAATCGTACTTACTTGTCCCCATGGCTATGTTTCTTTGGTGTGATCTAGCGATGGAGGCATCTCGTACAATGATACTTCCTTCTTATACTGTGCAATCGATGTAAATGCAATGTCTTACTTCATAAATTCTTTTGTAGATTTCTTGAATATCTCCTTTTCGTTCTGCGCATCAAACTACTTCTTTGGTTCGACATTCTTTTTCACCCACTGGTGTTGTGTTGTCTCTTGTCTTGCGTTGTTTCCTGTTTTAGCTCCTCCCCACATAACTATGTTGATGTTTCTTCTTTCATCCCTCGCTTCTGCCGAATTCCACTAAACATTTTGACTATTATGATTTCTTTTCTCTTGTATCTTCCCTAATAGTGTCAGACATTCTTCTGTGTCGTGATCTGATGCACGACAATACATATAAGTTGCTCGTGGAAGTAGAAATTCTCTTGCATAGTGTCTTGGTTGTTGACAATTTTGGCATACCACTAGTCCTATGCCTCTTCCAAATCCTACTCTTTCCCTTCCTCCACCTCTATAGCCAACTCGATCCCCTTGTGGCATGTTATACTAAGGCGCCTAGTTATACTGCGCGAGATTATAGTGTGGTTGCATGGTATTGTACTGTGATTGCACACTGTTATATTGTTTTTTCATAGTGTTATATTGTTGTTGCGCAGTTTTATATAGGTCTAGTACTTGGTTAAACTATGGTGCAACTTTCCCACTCATCATTTCTGCCTGCACCCTGTACGCATCTGATGTTCTTTTCCTCATGAGGTCCATGGTTCTGCAATATTTTTCATCATGGCCTATTGACTTGCAAAATTTGCAATACTGTCTAGTACTTCTACATCATTGGGCAGTGATATGGATCATGTCTCTGTTTCTTATAGATATCACACCATAGTCTTCCTATTGGCAATGGGTTTGGAACTCCTGTTTCCATGTACTACATGAATGTTGGACATTCGTTCTTATGGTGACCTTCTATCCTACATGTGGTACACCAAACAAATTCTCTTTTGTCCTTGCCTTTGTTCTAGTTTAGCTGGAATGTTAAGTTCTTCAGAGCCTCCTTCAGCTTCTCTATGGCTGGATCTATCTTCTGATATTGGTTTTCTTCCAGTTGTAAGGTTTCCTATAGAGCCTCTGTCTATTTCTGAAACTTCTGTTGTTGCAATGGATATTTAAGGTGTGGTAGAAGGGAATTGAGGAACATATGCCTATGATGCATATCCATCATGACATATTTTAGCTTCCCTTTCAATTGTTTGAATATCTGGTCAATCTCCCATATAGATTCTTCTAGTTTCTTTCTAATCTCTATCATCTCGTTCATGTATTGATCTTCTGAACTAGGCTTCTAGAACTCATTTATCAAAAACTTC
The DNA here is from genome assembly GCA_009831015.1 of Picea engelmannii. Classification (NCBI taxonomy): domain Eukaryota; kingdom Viridiplantae; phylum Streptophyta; class Pinopsida; order Pinales; family Pinaceae; genus Picea; species Picea engelmannii. The sequence continues at coordinate 242,108 of ML779328.1, forward strand.
TTGATATCTCCAATCGTTCTGGTTGTCCTTGACAGACTGTTTACAACTAAACTCATGTTCCAATCCAGTGCACGATCTCTTAGTGTGATAGATAACTGTGCAATTTTAGTGTCCTCGTTTGTGATCTGTTTCGCTTCCAGATCTTTTCGTGGATAAACATGTGCTTCTCTGGGTCCTCCGACATATCTCCTTTGAGTTATGGTAACCTGATGGTGGGATCATGTCCTGCCATCTTGAATGTTGAACTAATACCTCTGCGCGGTGTAGATACTTGACTAACGCTTCCTGAATTGGCTCCCCTAGTTGTTGTTCCTTGTGTAGATGTACTTCTTGTTGTCTTCCTTCTCCTGAAATTCGGTTGTCTAAATGGTGGTGTTCTTATTGGTGTATTAGTCGCACATGGTTTTATGGGTTCCACACTAACACTAACGTGGATAGGAGTGTTGCCTTCTATTCCTGCTCTTGGACCTCTCATATTCCTCTCATATGTTGCACGTAGGATTTCCTCAGTCTACTCCACAACCCAAAGATCCTCTATCTCCTCTTCATCACTTGCCAAGCCTTCCCTCGCGGCTACAACTCTCTTCTTGGTGTTTACCTTATATTGGTAGGGTACTCCATTGCATGTCTTTCTAGCTATTACCATGATCCACTTGATCTGGTCTTCGTCCATCATAATTGGGTCCAAGGCCTCCTTCTTTCTTTTATCCACTTCTCCTTCCATTTCTTCTTCTCCTGTCAGTGTTTCCCCCCTTCCCCCATGCACGCAAGGAAGTCTAGCTGTCTGAATCCATTGTCATTACAACTTTGTTATATAGTAATATCTTAATAGAAGTATATAAGGATCTAATGTACCTACCTCGAGGTCCCTTCAAGAACTCTTGTTCAACTGCATTGTAAGACTTTGATGTATCTACTGCAAATTATGTGATAAATCCTGTAACAATGTTGTCTAACCAAAAATCTACTACACATGTAAACTTATTATCAACTTGTTGTAACTACGTGATCTCTTCAAGATTCCACTCTAGTTTTCTGATCCAATTTGTAGGATGGTTGTCTCTCAATATTTTTATCCACTCCTGCAATATATGTGAGAAATCACAAAAAAAGACTTCATGCAAGTCACTACATATGTACTTAACCAGATATTTGCGTCGTGTCAACTTCAGATTTTTGTTATCTTTCTGCGCAAACTCTAGCTCCTTTGTCTTCAACCATCTCTCTATGTCTGCCTTCATTGGATTCCATGGTCTCAACATTCCCTTTTATATTATCATTCTCTCAACATGTTGTTATCCTATCTAACATTCCTTTGACGTGTTTTCCACAAATATCATGTAGTCAATCCCATTTTCTTCCCACCAACCAAAAACATAACCATTTTTTGGCTTTCTAGTCTTCTTGTATTGGTCTTTGGCTTACTTAGGATTCTTTATGGATTATTCTGATTCTATCTTACTATCATAGATTGACCCTGGTTAAGATTTGAGAAGCTCCCAACAAAATCCCTTTAAAACTATCAGCCCTTTTGGTAGACCAGAAGGCAACACAACACACAGAGTGTACTGCGCAATCTCACCTGAGATAGCTCTATGGGTGGCTGCAATAATTAGGTGTTTGCAACCTACGAATGAGCGGAGATCTATGGTTGTGCTTTGTAATCTTTATTCATTCAATATAACATCTAATTATAACAATCATTCTATTCATGCACGTGGAATCCCAGATCTAATTATTTAATTCATTTATCTAACCTTCAAGAATTAATCATACATAGAGATGCATACATTCATTCACATAACACAGGTGTTACCATGGTTCACCCCCTCTTGGGATACGTCCAAAAATATCTGGCTCTCAAGCTCTTTATTATGGTTTAGTAATATGTCACGCTGCGTGTGTTTACAATATCATACATACTCTCTCAACATGCTCCTCGATCCCTGCAAGCCTGACTATATCGCACCAGGCTCCTTAGCTTGCGATCTAACCCTCGAGAACGAGTCACTCATTGCTTCCTAGCTTACCAGCTTACAAACTAGTATACTTCTTACAAATCTATGCCATCTTTGTCCTCTCTGGCTCTCCCCTCTGGTCCTTCCTCTCTCTTTTTCCATCTAATTACTACATATTTATATCCTTGGCTCATCAACCATTACAATACATTACAAAAACCCTAACCCTAACTTCGTTAGATATTCATTGCATGCACGCCTCACCTGCTTCTCTTACACGTGTTGCTTCTCCTTCCAATTGTCCTTTTCTCCTTGCATGCTTCTCCTCCAAAAATAACCTTTCTTCCCAAATCAGCCTGCATCCAAGAATTACCATAACCATGTTTTAATACAGACCATCTCCATTAATTTAACATGTTCAAGAAACGAGTTGATTAGATTCTAGAAGTAATACACACACATATATTACACCATAAAAATGCTCAAGAGGGGAGATGTGAGTTTCAAAGAGGAAATGCTACTCGAATATAATAGTGATAATGTTGTCTATTAACAATATAGTAACCCTTGAAAACGATTGAATGGGATAACCAGAGTGGAGAAAAACGCATGAATTTTTCTCAACATTTCTTGGATATAGAGGAACCACAACGAAGCCTTGGATATCTCGAGATTTCTATCATGACGTGTCTTATCCTACCTCGGCCAAGTCGAATAATGAAATCCAACGTTCAATAGAGAAGTTGAGTTCACTCCCAGTTTACGAAATGGCGAGTACATGTCAAAGTTCAAGCTCTTTAATAAACATGACTTGGGTATGAAATATAACTGTGAGTTATAAGACCTGATATAACCCTAAGTTGAGTGCCAAACAAACTCAAATTTTGTTCATGAAAATGCTCAAAGAGCATTCCTCTATGGAAAATTTGATCGATATTTTATATGATTGATACTTTTTATTTAAGAAAAGGTTGCTTAC
>ML779328.1:281752-297531 GCA_009831015.1 Picea engelmannii
CAAAATGTGTGGAAATTTGCAAATATTGTTATGTCATTTTTAATTGTGTAATTGCAAATATTGTTATGTCATTTTTAATTGTGTAATGTTTTTGGTATCATTGGTGCTTTGGTCTTTAGTTAAGGGATTGCGTCATTTAGTAACACTAGAAAACACAATTTGTTTCCTTTATTGATTTAATAAGACTAGAAAACATAATTTTAAGGCACGGACTCGTTGCTTTGCAACTATTACCTATTATCTTTAATAATGTACTAATTCTTTAATTTATTTATGTAAAAATGCATTATTATTTTATTTTATTAATTTATTTATTAATATTTTAGTACATAAATGTATAATACATTATTAATGTATTATTATTATTTTTTAATTTATTAATGTATTAATTAACTAATACTTTACAAGATAAATGTAATAATGTATTAATTTAGTAACTCGACCCCTCACGTGTACACAAGATAAATCGAGATAAATCCAGGGTTTCTAACCTGTGATTTCACATAATGGAGTGTCGTAACAATACACTCCATCACAGACTATTCTACACCCAAAGGGCTTATTACTGTAGTATATTAATGTATTAGTACTTAAGTAATTTATTAATTAATAATGTATTAATCTATTTATAAATTAATACAGTACATTATTAATCTGTTAATTAATTAACATGGTACATCAATACATTATAGTACAAATTAATGCATTGATCTAACAAAATGAAGAAAATATAAAGATTCCATCGTCATACTTCCTATTGAATAGAGAACATAGATAGAGATTTTAGTCTCTCCAATGTAGAACATATAGCTGGGAATCAATATATAATTGGGAGATATGTGATGAGAAAGGTTAGATACACAATGGAGTGGAAGCCATTAAATTTGAAGCTGTAAAGTTTTTCAAATCCTTTTATGAAAAGGGGGACCAAGATCATATAGTCGACCAAGTAAATACAATTGGACTTTTTGTCCCTTTGGTTCATGATGAGGAGATGGTGCTCCTTGAGAGATTGTGTACAAAATTGGAACTATGGGGGGTTCTTAATTCCTTCGCTAGAGATAAGAGCTCGGGGCCCGATAGGTGGACTGTGGAGTTTTTCCTTCATTTATTCGAACTAATGGGAGATGACTTGCTTGAACTGGTGGAGGACTCAAGGCTCCAAGGTTCAGTTAATAATTCATTAAAGGCTCTGGGGTTCAGTTAGTAACTCTACATTTGTTTTTTGTAGATGATGTTTTAATTGTGTCGAAGGCATTGATGGAAGAGTGGACTGAGATAAAAAGAATTTTATCAACTTTCTGCAGAGCTTGTGGACTATGTATAAATTGGTCAAAATCAATATTTTATCACTCTGGGATCCCTAGAGATTCTCTAGATAGTTTAAAGTCTCTTTTTCCAAATGGATTTGAGGAATTGTAAAAAGGATTCCAGTACCTTGGTTATTATTTAAAGGCAGATGCACACAAACTGAAGGATTGGTGTTGGCTACTTTCAAAATTTGAAGAAAAGATCGAATGGTGGTGCAATAGATGGTTTTCCCTAGGGGGACATTTAACTCTTGTAAAATTTGTGCTTGAGGGTTAGGTCATGTACTGGATGGCACTGGCATCCATACCAAATTCCATTCTTCACAAAATTCGTAGCCTGATGTTTAACTTTTTGTGGTCGGGTGTTGAGGGGAGGAAGCACATCCACCTATGTAGTTGGGAGCATTTAGAAAATCCAAAGCATTTGGGAGGCCAGGGCATTCAAAATAGTTTCCTTTTTAATAAGGCACTGGGCACAAATTCCTTGTGGTGGGTTTTAACAAAGGAGGGTATATGGAGTAAAGTTATAAAGGACAAGTATTTTCCCCATTGTTCCATGATTACTTGGTTTCGGTCGCCACTTCCTTCTTTGTCGTCGGCCTCGTAAACATAGAAAATCCTATTAAAAACTTTACACCTGTTAACTCATTGGATTGGTTGGAGACCAGGTTCTGGTCACAGTGTACAAGTTGGTTTAGATTGCATTGTGGGTATGGGGAAATCATCGTTCTTATCCTATCAGCTGCAGGACGATCTTAGAAGGAACTCTGTGTTATATATTTTTCAAGATAGAGGAGTTATCAGGGCGGGTATCCCATCATCATACTAGAAATCGAGTGAAGATCTAGGCCTGGTCGAGAACAATGCATAGGAATGGGAGGCATATCAGAAAGATATGTTGTGTGCGGGGATTCAGTTACATAAAAAAAATGGCGAGCTTTTATGAGAGGGAGGTGATTTCTCGGGAAGTATTTCTGCTAAAAACTTATACCTCGCTCTTGCAAAAACTTACTGGCCAACTCATGTTGAAGTTTGGTGAAGACATATTTGGAAATGGGATCTTATCCCAAAGATCAATTTATTCATATGGTTATCTTTGGAGAGTGTAACTCTCACTTGGGATTATCTACTATGGAAGGGATGGTAGGGGCCAAATATTGGTGTTTTATGTCTTAAAGAAGCGAAATTAGTGTACCACCTCTTTGTTTCTTACTTCTTTTGCCAGGAGGTATGGAGTCATTTTTATACAACTATAAAATTTCGGATTGTATGGGAAGGAGCTTTTCTCAGTTCTTGCTTTGAGAGTTGTTTTGAGAATGAAGAAACCTTCATTACTCTCCCTTCTATTATTTGTTGGTTCTTATGTTTGGAGAGGAACTAGGTCATTTTTGAAGGGTCCAAGCATATGTCCATTTTGTGATAGAAAACATTAATTCAAGGTTGAACCTGGGGATGGTGGTTAAAAGTGTAAAAGTGTGTCTTATACAACCACCTCAACTTATGACATCAATTTTTTGTTGGTTCGACAGGGTTGCCCTTTCCATCTTTCTCAGGTGTAGGGCAGGAGGTATAATAAAGTAGATTGATCTTTTAGCCATTAAATGGACCCTAAATTGTGGCCAGGGGACAAATACGAGGGAAGAATTGTTAGGTGCATGGGCGTCTCTTTATCTAGCACAGTGGTTCAATCTTGAGGTGATCCAGGTCATTGGTGATTCAAAGATCATCAATGAGTGGCTAAAGGATAGAGGTAAACTGTAGATGGCCTCTTTGTTGGGTTGGATGGACAACATTAAAGTGTTGAAATCTGTGTTCAAAGAGATACACTTCACTCATGTGTATAGGGAGCTGAATATGGAGGCAGATGTTCTCTCGAAACTGGCCCTCAACAAGCCCGGAGGAAATCTTGATTACAACAGTTGGGTTGATGGACATGAGGGGCCTACCATCTCTATTAGTCTTTTTTGAATCAATTTGTCTTTTTAGATTTGGATATCATTTGGTAATTGGTGGTACATGTGGATGGTACTTTTGCCTTGTATTTCCACTTTTTGATGGTGCTCATCTTGTTATCTGTTGTAGAGTTATGTTAGGTGTTTCATTTTTTTTGATAAGGTCCAAGTATTTTCAGAAGTCTGAGGTGACTTGTGGAGCGTTCATAGAATGATGTTATTGTAACGTGTACTCATTTATATATATAATATAAAGGGAAATTTTCTGATTGAAAAAAATATAGGATTAAATTATTCAATTTCCAAATAAACATGTTATAAATATTACATTTCAAAGGTTACATGTTAACATATTAGAAAATAAAATGGATAAACACTTTTTATTTTTGGGGGGAGTTGGGACAGATTAAGTGTATTAATTATAGAGATATGTTGGGAAAAATTTATTGGTTGTATTTGGACATAGATTATAAAGACTACCCTCCTTATGGGTACACTATCTATTTGGGAAGTTTTACTTTAAAAGATAAATATAATAATATATTATTAATGTAAGAATGTATTATTAATTAAATAATATTTTAAAGGATAAATGTGATAATGTATTATTAATGTACAACTTTATTTATTAATATTTTAGTTATTAATTAATTAATAATATATTTATTTATTTATTAATTGATAATATATTAATTAATTTATCAATTAATACAATATATTATTACATTAATAATGTAATTAACACGTTAAATTAATACATTACAATACACATTAATTCATTGTTGTAATAAAATAAAGAAAATATCAATATTTAATCTTTGACCAAGTAGAGATTAGAGATTATGCCTCTTGAACACAGAACATAGAGATGGAGAGTCTTTAAGAGATCAAAAATTAAAATGAATACATACTATTATTTTTGGAGGGAATTGGGAAATATTAAGGGTATTAATTATAGAGATATGTTTGTTGGGTTGAATATGATTTGGTGAAATGTTGTCCAAATATGTTGAGAGAGGTGGAAATTCTACATGACAGAGAGAAGTTACATGAAACACCATTAATGTTTTCCTTCATTGATTATCAATTGTGTCCATTGCCTAGGAGTGTGGCACTCTAAGGTTTTATTCCATTTTTGCAGCGGCTTTATGGACAATCTAAGAGTTTGTGTGATTTATGTTGAGGTTTTGGGAGGGTTCCTTTGAGTTTAGGGCCTGATTTTCATTTTGTTGTTCTAAGTATTTAAACCGATCCAAAGATAGTTGTCCTATTTCCTCTCTTCTTGATTAAGAGGTCCGAGTTATGAGATATTCATTACTCTTAGGTTTTCAGTGGTTATATACATCATAATGAAAGTTTGATGGAAGGTGGAAAGTTAACACCATATTATTGATCTGATTTGGGATGACATGTCAAATTTGTACAACAATGATACAAATTTGTAATATATATATGTTAATCTAATGGATACACATCTTTCAAACACTATTCTCATATTTGTTGTTATACAATCCACTTGTGCTCAAATGTTCATGAATATAGGTTAATGCTTCATTGATTGTGAGATGTTGGCCCATTAGCTCATTGAAACTGATGTTGTGAACATAAGTGACATATGTGTTTCCTAGATTTTCTGATTGGGACTGTACTTGTCAATTGGTAGCATATTATACAAATATGAATTGTGAAAGTTCATGAGTTTTCCATAAAATGTTGTTTTAACAGAAAACATGAATGCTTGTTGATACTTCACTTATTGCATAAAGATTGTTGGTTGATTAAACATACAAATTAAAGTGAATGAACATCTAGCATATTTCAATCACTAATTCATTCATGATAAGGAATAAAAAATTGATATGACACAACTTTATTGTTGTTGTTCTTGTACCTTTAATATCATACTTTGCATGTTATTGGATGTTCATTGTAAATAATATTTTCTCATTCTCTTCTCTATCTTACCTGATACCTATTTTACTTGCAAACATAGGACTTAATTGGCCATATAGGAAAACACTTCTTACGGTAGAGACCTTATCCTAAAACATCATAAGTAAATCCATTGAGTTGACATTGAGATATTTACTTGTTCATTTCCCCAAAGACTCCCTCACATGATAGGATTTTCCCTTCACTAGAGTTTTAGCAGCAACACAATGTTCTTGAATACCCCTCCCCAAAACAACTTGATGATACAATGACTAAAGAGGAATATGGGGCAGCAGGGAAAATTACCAATGACAAGAAACAAACAATATAGAATATTCCTAGTGCCAGATAATTGGTTACATTGCCAATGTGATCTGGGTGTGAGGGTGTCTTCTACAAGGGAGACATGATTTTTTTGAAAGGAGAATTCTAATTGAACTGAATGATGAATGAATGCTTAGAAACAAGGGGAGAATTAGATGGAGGGTGTAATAATGAAGAAGAGGTAAAATTGAATTAATGGATAGAGGGGGGAGCTACGCCTTCCTAAAGAGAGATGGATATTTCTAGACTATTTTCTATGCCGAGAAAAATGGAACACTCTGTGTCTCCTCCTCTTCTTGAAGATGGATGCCTAGTTTACTCCTTCACGCTGCCAACAAATGAACTGAAGGTGACTTGGCTTACACACTCAACAGAACAATAGATGCACATCGGTTCTTTTGGAGAACATTCTCTCTCAACACTCACCGAACAAGAAAACAAAAATGATCTCTCAATATTCTTAGAGAAAACGAAAATCAAATTACACACAAGAAAATAGATAACACAAGATTCATAAAAAATTCATCAATCGTATTAGAGGATTGTATCCCTTCTTAAACAATCAAGGCAATCTTCTACAAATGGTAAATGCCTCTTTATCCGTGTAATCAGATTGGAAAGAGAAATTTCCCATAGCGTTTACTAACACAACTAACTATTCACTAAAATAGACATCACCATTATTTACTTAGACAATAGAATGCTTTATTACAAGAAAAGACTGTCTGACACTAACAACGATAAAAAAACTATCATAGAATTACTTCTCCTTCTCACCTTGCTTGCTACATACGACTTGTAATCTATTGTGTGCTTCCTAAGGAAGGTTGATGTCATTTCTTATTGGTCTAATTCCTCCCTGTTTAGATATGAAAGCATCCCTACTTTCGTCAACAACTCAGAAATCGTCGTTGCACTGTCTATGTTGTCATCCATTTGGCCAGCGCTGGAGTTTTTCCTTGTCTTCCTACTAGATAGAAATCATGTTGTTGTTAACGGGTGGTCTTGGTCTTACTATCCATAATTTGATCATGCAATAAAGGAGGTTGAAAATATGGAATGTTGTCCAGTGGGTGTTGGACAGTGACCATGTCTTCAAGAAGTGGCGGCTCAAATAGTTTTAAATTGTTGACGTTTAGAATGTCATGAATTCCTAAATGTGGTGGAAGATTCAACCGATAAGCATTTTCTCCAATGTGATCCAAAACTGTATATGGTCCATATAAGAATGGGTGCAACTTATGATGATGTCCTTTGAATCTTTTCTTGTCCATTTGCAACCAAACTTTGTCTCTTGGTTGGAATTGCAACGCGGTTTTGTGTTTATCATGATGTTGCTTTGCACGCTCTTGTGGTTCTTGTAAGGAGTTGGTCACTTTCTTGTGTCATTGTGGTAAATTATATATGAAGTGTTGAGCGGCCTGTTGGTCTCGTTGATGGTGCATTGGACCTGAAGGAGTTATTTTTTACAAACAAGTTGCACTGAGCATGTACCAATGTATGATTGACCACCTCTGTTTGTCTGTCGGTCTGTGGATGTAATGTCATGGAAAATAAAAGCAGGAAGTATAGTAAGGACCACAGAGTACACCGAAAGGAGCTAAGTAAGTGGGAGTCGTGATAAGAAATGATGCTACTAGGCATGCCAAAATGTGTCTAAATGTGTCTGAAGAATAGTTCAGTCATTTGCATGGTAGAACTTGTTTTATGGAAAGGGAGAAAGAGCGCCATATTGGAGAACCAACAAACCACAACCCAAATTGCATCATTCTTGCATAAAGTGGTCGAGAGACCATTGAGGAAATCCATGGAAATCAATTTCCATGGGAGAGAGGGGATCGACAAAGGCTGATATAGACCATGTTTGTGATTGGACAATTTTCTTTGTGAGCAGAGAGCACAAGCTCTGATGAAACGATCGACTTGTTTGGACATAGCATGCCAATAGAAGTGGCACTAGAGGTGTAGGAGTGTTTTGGCATTCCCAAAGTGAACACCATAGGAGGAAGCATGCACTTCCCTAATGACGATCAAACGATGCTATGATTTGGGAACACACAGTTGATTGAGGCGATATATCCATCCCTCTCGAATGTTGTAATCTATAAATGTTGTCTGATTGATGGTTGTGGGTTGTTGTAATGCTGACCAGATCTCTTTAAAAGTGCGATCTGATTCATACATGTATTTTCGACTGTCATAGGCTTCACATTGAACTACTAATATATTCATGACTTGTGCTGGTGGTCTACTTAATAAATCAACCATCTTATTCACAGTTCCCTTTTTATATTTAATAACCAAGTGAAATTGTTGGATATATGTGGCCCACTTGAGATGTCATTTTTCCTGTATCTTACTCTATGAGTTAATGAAGATGAGTGGGTGATGATCCATGTGTAGGATGGTATCATTTCCCAAAATATAATGGTTCCATTGCTTAAATGCTTGGACCAAGCTCTAAAATTCTTTGTCATAAGTGCAGTAGTTGAGATTTGCGGCCAAATGTATCTCTGAGTGGTAGGTTACAGGATGACCTCCCTATTTAAGTACAACACCAATCACAAATTGAGAAGCATCCGAATCAATTTCGAATGGTTGGACCAAGTTTGGAAAGCAGAGGACCAGAGCAGAGCATAAGTCTTGCTTCAATTTATCAAACTGGTGTTGCGATCCAGAAGACCATATAAAATTTTCCTTATTTGTTAACTAATGTAATGATTGAGCCAACTGTGGGAAATGGTAGACACATTTGCGGTAGAAATTGATTCCTCCCATAAATATTTTAAGAAGATGGGCATAGGTTGGTGATGGCCATTTAGAAATTGCTTGCACGGGCATGGGATCCGGGCGTACACCTTTAGAGTCCACAATGAATCCTAAATATTGCACCGACCTTTGTGAAAAATAATACTTTTTCTCTTTCACCTGCAGTTGATGTTGTTGAAGTAACACCAAGACTATGCACACATGTTGCATGTGTTCCTCCCATGACCTGCTGAAAACTAGAATATCGTCAAGATAAATAGCGATGAAATTACCGAGATGTGACCAGAAAATGTCGTTGATGAGCTGCATGAATGTGGTCGATGTGTTGGTCAAGCTGAAAGTGTAGTGCACCTTTTCAGCTACCATGGCTTAATCGCTCTTAAAAGGAAACTTTAACACCACTTGGTACATAACTCATACAGGTATTATATAATCCTCATGCATTTAAATAAATAAACACATTCTACATAGAGTATTCATATGAGTTACTACCATAATTAACAATCAATAGCGTTTCATACTAATTCATATACACAACGGAAATCATGATAACATAAGCAGTAGAGTCATGAAAACATGATTAAAACATAATCAGATACTTATCTTTTAACAATGGTAGAATCCACCAACCAAGTGCAGGCCTTCCATGAACCTCCCAGCCTTAGACCACACTGCTCATCAGCTCAACAATGGGTCACCCCCGAGCTGGGACTAAGCTCCACCTCGAGACAAGGAATCCTAGGTTAGGGTGAGGTTACAAGGAAAACAACACATAGCCACAGGAAGGGATTCTCTCCCAGGAACCACCCACACTCACTACCCACAGACCCTCATTCTCAGGAGTATACACCTTCTCTGTCACCTGGATAGTCCTTCGGCTACTAACCTCCCTTGCCTTGGGTTACAGCAACAGACCATACCAGAAGTCTCCGGCCTCTGTGGCAGCTACAGAGTTCCTTCCAGGAGTTCTCTCCTTCCTCTGCGCACTCTCTTTCCTGGAGAGAATCGCTCACAAGTCAACAAACCTCCCATGGAGTCCAACACTACGTGGCCACATAACCAACAGAAAAACAGACACAGCTTTTTCCAGAGGCCCAGCAATGGAAAAATGTCTCAGGATCACGGCTTCGGGACAAAGATCTCACGCACAGGCTCGATCTCGGGCAGTGGATGCACACAGATTCTCTAGACACAACACAGGATTTTTTGATTCAAACAGAGGTGAAACCGGCTCTTTCAGAATTGATCACAGGCTTTTGGTTCAGTACGGAGGTATACACGGGTTTTTCAGTTCAGAAGATGTACGAGGTTTTTCTGTAGAGCTTGGGTCAGTCATACTGCTCAGAGCCCCTACACCCTCAGGCAGTCCGCTCACATGAGAGAGTGAACCCCCCTCACGGTCCACCCAAACTATTTTATTCGCATGCACCATGGTCGACACTTGTCACCCTGGAGATTGCATGCGTTCCACCAGCACGCATCACCTCCCTTGGTCAGGAACTTAGGATAAAAAATGTAAATGGCACATGTTATTTTGGAATAATAATAAAATATTATTCCTAGGCTTAATCCCCCCCCCTAGGCTAAACACTTAGCACCTTTTCCCACCTTCCAGCCCCTAATCCTTTTCCTTCTCTGTGGAAGCTCAGTCCCCCTTCACTCATTCATCGTGGTCGGTCTGCACCTGGCGGTGTTTAAAATTTTATTAAATGTTTTTTCATATATATACAAGTACAAAATCATGCCCTTAGCCTCCAACCCTTAGGCTCTTTGGCCTAAAAATCACATAAGCCCACCGGCTTATACAAACTTGGATCACTAGCCTATAACACATATTTACAATTCATTTCATACATCAGATTTACAACTGGGCTCGGCCTTGGGGACATTACAATCCCCCTCCCTTATTTTTGCACTGTCCTCAGTGCAACTTACACTGTCTCTGTAGGCCTTTCAAAATTTTCAAAAAGATGCGAGTACTCTTCCTGCATAAATTCTTCATGCTCCCATGTCGCGTCCTCAGGACCGTACCAGGTCCACTAAACCTTTATAAGCTCTATGGTTCGATTCCAGAGCTATTTTCTTTTCCTGTCCAATATGTGCATAGGATGCACTTGCAGGACACCTTGTGGTTCCACCTGAATCACATTCCAATCAATAACATGATTAGCATCAGGTACATATTTCTTAAGAAGTGAAACATGAAACACATTATGTACAGTCATAGATGCAGGTAGTGCAAGCATGTATGCAACTGGCCCAATCCTTTCCAGGATCTCAAATGGCCCACAAAATCTTCCTGCAATTTGGCGCAACTTCGCAACTTCAGGGAACTCCTGTTAGTCTTCACTTTTAGGAAAACATGGTCACCCACTTTGAATTCTCTATGGGTTCTGTTACTATCAGTGTAACTTTTTTGCCTATCCTGGGCAGCTTTTAGATTCTGTTTAATTTTTATCATTTGATCTTCCATCTCTTTGAGCAGATCAGGCCCAACTACTGCTCTGTCAGCTGGATTATCCCAGCTCACTGGAGTGTTTCACTTTCTTCTATAAATTGCTTCGAATGGGCTCATCTTCAATGATGCATGATACCCATTATTGTAGGCGAATTCTACCAAATACAGGTAGTCTTCCCACCTTGATGGTTTGTCCATCACATACATTCTCAGTATGTCTTCTATTACCCTATTCACCCTCTCTGTCTGACCATCAGACTTAGGATGATACACTGTACTAAAGTTCAGATTCGTTCTGAATCCCTTGAACAGTCCTTTCCATAAATTCGAGGTGAATTTCGCCTCCCTATCAGACACAATTGTCTTAGGAATTCCGTGCAAGTGTGCAACTTCTTTTAAAAAGATATCAGCAACATTAGCTGCCCTATGGGTGGTTTTCAGTGGAATAAAATGGGCAGCTTTAGTAAGCTTGTCCACCACCACCATGATTGAATCATGCTTCTTGTTGGTTCTAGGTAGTCCGGTGATAAAATCCATTATTACCACATTCCAATTCTACTCAGGAATGGGTAAAGGCTGCAACAACCCTGCTGGGTGTCTATGCTCAGCCTTAACCTTCTGGCACTCCATACATCTGGCGATGTATTCAGCAATTTATTTCTTCATACCTGGCCAAAAATAATGGCTTTTGACCGCTGCCACAGTCTTCTGATATCCAGGATGTCCAGCATAACCCACATTATGCATCTCCTTTAGAATTGCTAGCTTCAATTCTCGGACATTGGGTACATACACTTTGTTTTTATACAGAAGTAAACCATTAGTTCCCAAGGTGTAACTTTCCTTGGTATGTGGTCTCTCACTGTCACCTCCCCACTACCTCAATCAATTTTTTTTTGTTGATTTATGTTGAATCAAAACCCCCGAACTACCTATGGAGGCCTAGCGCAAGCTAGCTCTTTCTCTCTCCATTCCCATGTGATCGCGAGTCATGATTACAGTTCAAATAAACGCAGTGCCTCTTTTGTATTTCACGCCTTGGTGCTATAGTGATGTCAAATCGTTCGACTCTGCAACCGCCAAACCCCGACAGGGCTAGCATCCGGCCAATAGGGACGAATCCCAACAGGGCTAGAGAATAGCCAATGAAAACAGGCCCTGTCGCATGGTTAAGTGGAGTACATGTGGCAGAGGGGGAATGTGCCACGATAGTCAACAGGACAGGAGGGGGCCCCATTTCACACGACACACTATTCTGGACCCCCCCCTCTTAAAGGAAGAATGGAAAGGGGGTTCTGGAATTCACCCGAGCACCGTTGATCAAGGTGAATTAATCTCAACCGTTCGAGAGTTGCACATCCGATTCTGGACCCCCCTGCTAAAGGCAGAACAACAAGGGGGCTCCGAAATGAAACCTCAGCCGTAGGTCTGGGCGGTTGGACTCTAGCCTCCCAGATCTACTCGTTACTTACCTTAATGAGCATTTGTGCCTTGGCTTAAAGTCGACATATCTTCCTCACATCTAACGGTCATCACAGACCCTGAGATCCTCGGAAGGAATCTCGTATGTTCATCGGGTTTATCATCACAAGAGTTCGAACTCTCAACCACGGGACTCCCGAATTCTCGATCCCTGGTTTCTCGATGCGGTTAATCTCTTAACACGTAACCTCCATAAATCGGACGGTCCAGATCTGTCCTGGGATTTCCACCATGGAAAGTCTCGATCTCTCGTCACCAGGACTCCCAATCCCGCAATTCCCGATTTCCTGAAATGGGTAATCTTACGACACGTGGCCTCCGTCAATCGGATGGCTCGGATCTATTCCAGGGTTTTCACCATGGAAAATCCCAAACTCTTATCATCAGGATTCCCGATTCCGTGATTCCCGATTTCCCGAAATGGGAAATCTTATGACACGTGGCCTCCGTCAATCGGACGACTCAGATCTATTTCGGGGTTTTCACCATGGAAAATCTCGAACTCTCGTCATCATGATTCCTGATTCCGCGATTCCCGATTTCCCGAAATGGGTAATCTTACAACAAGTGGCCTCCTTCAATCAGACGACTCAGATCTATTCTGGGGTTTTCACCATGGAAAATACCAAATTCTCATCATCAGGATTCCCGATTCCGCGATTCCCGATTTCCCGAAATGGGTAATCTTATGACACGTGGCCTCCATCAATCGAATGGCTCAGATCTATTCCGGGGTTTTCACCATGGAAAATCCCGAACTCTCGTCATCAGGATTCCCGATTCCGCAATTCTTAATTTCCCGAAATTGATAATCTTATGACATGTGTCCTCCGTCAATCGGACGGATCAGATCTATTCTAAGGTTTTTACCCATATACACTGGGGTCTTTAACCCTCGGTTAACTCTTGATAGATCCAAGGGTTGTCGGGTTTTTCAACCGAGATTTGATGGGTTCAGACAGGTGCCTAACTTGTGCATTCTCCCACAACTTCCTGGTCGTGGAAACATCAATGGTCCAGATTTTTTCATGGACCGTGGGGATCTACGATCCTGATCTCTTCGTTACCCACGAAGACACAGAGAAACCAAGTGGTAAGGTGTTTAACACCCTACTTTCTCCTACCAATATAACGATCGGGTGTGACCTCAGATTTCCTAATGGAATCTCGTTCGTCGATCAACACCTATCAGGATTAAGGCACTTAACACCCCATCTTCTTCCTCTGATCTAACGGTCGTGAGTGACCACAGATCTCCCGATGGAATATCATCCATCGATTCGATACTTCATCCTTATGCTGCCATCTCGGGTTTTCAAGAGGATTGTTCCTCCCTATGCAGGGTTACTAAGGCCTTACGCCTTCACATTCGCTTTCCCGATTCTTGATGGGATTTTCAAGGAGGGTATCTCTATGGAGAGGTTCTTACCTGGGGTACTATCTGAGGCATATAAAGGTACCTTTCTCCCATGAATCAGACATGCGGTCTGAATTAGGTCAGTAAGCATATAAATAGCGATTCATGAAGACATAATCCATACGTAGTCCTTCCATTATAATCATGCATCTACCAGTATTGATCAAAAACACCCTACAGACATTCTTACAATGAAATCATTCACAGTTTCATAGCTTATGGGCATAGTTATCAGAATAAACATATATATTTCAAGATTCCAGAGGCAAAACACTTATCAGAAATAACACCAGGGGTTAATCAACTGCTGAGAGGGGTGCTCGTTTCCACCCAACCGTAGGCTCAACGACTCCTAGCGGATTTACCACTAGCCACCCCCAAGCTGAGACCACGATGCTGTGATACTGTGTCTCAGTTTACCAGTGACTAGGAGCGAAGGTTACTCTCCTTCCTCTTTGCTATCATTCACTCTGCATATTGCCAGAGTTCTCTTCCTACCCTTGCGTCTGCCCCCAATCACTTCCACCCCATGCCTTATCCTCTTGCAAGGTTGCGTGTGGCACGATTTCCCTCGCGCTAGTTAGTCATGATGGCTCTACGGATGGGAGGTTCACCTCCCCATCCCTCATTAATTCCCGAGGAGCCATCACTCTGCCATCCTACGAGACATTTAATTTAGGGCCAGCGAGCCGCTTTTGGTTCTCCGGGCCAGTGAATTCCAAATATGGTATTAATTCCCAATGGAAGTTAACGCCACCTTTCCAGGTGCCTTCCACCGTCATCGTGGTCTCTTTTTCTACACATCCCCTCTCAGCAGTCCTGCAATATAAATTCATAATGTTATTCACATTTATTGACCTTTTCCATAAGGCCCATTCACATCACATATTCACATTCATGAGTTTGCCACAGTTCTGGCCAGTCCAGTTATTTTTACAAACTGGGGGAAACAGGGTGTTACAATTCCCTCCCCCTTAAAGGAACATCATCCTCGATGTTCTTATCTTTTAACATGAATTGTATGTACATAAGTAAAAAAAATCAGATATGTCTGTCTCATGGAATCCTCCATTTCCCATGTAGCCTCATCTGGGCCAAAATGTCTCCACTGCACCTTTACTTGTGAAATGGTTCGGTTCCGGAGAGGGGTTTCCTTTCTGTCCAATATGCATTGGGGTTCTGGTAGAAGTTCTCCCTCTGGTTCCACCTGGATCACAGACCAGTCAATTATATGATTAGCATCATGTACATATTTCTTCAATAATGAAACATGGAAAACATTATGTGGTTTTATTGTGGGAGGAAGTGCTAGCCGATAGGCTACAGGTCCCACTCTTTCTAGAACCTCAAAGGGTCCACAATACTGGGGTGCCAACTTGGCACAATCTCCCATTCTCAGGGAACTCCTTCTGGGCTTAATTCTAAGATATACATGGTCTCCCATTTTGAACTCTCTTGGAGTTCTCTTTTGATCAGCATAACTTTTCTGTCGGTTCTGAGCGACCTTCATATTTTGTTTTATCTCAATCACTTGCTATTCCATTTCTTTCAACATGTCGGGTCCAAAAGAAATCCTATTTACAGGATTACTCCAGCTGACTAGAGTATTACACGGTCTACCATAGAGGACCTCGAAGGGACTCATCTTTAAGGAGGCTTGGTAGCCGTTGTTGTATGTGAATTCTACCAATTGCAGGTAGTCTTCCCATTTCCTAGGTTGATGCATTACATGCATCCTTAACATATCCTCTAATATTTGATTCACTCTTTCTGTCTGTTCATCGGTTTGAGGGTGATAGGTGGTTCTAAACAACAATTTGGTCTCCAAACCAGCCATCAGTGATTTCCAAAAATTGGAAGTAAATTTTGTGTCTCTTTCAGACACTATCTCTTTCGGCATATCGTGCAGTCTGAATACCTCTTTCATGAATATCTGGGTGATATCTATCACCTTGTAGGTTGATTTGACGGGGATGAAATGAGCAGAACTATCTCAGTTTATCCACCACTACCATAATGGCGTCATTCTGTTTGGTTGAAGTTGGCAATCCAGTGATAAAATCCATGGAGATGGTTTCCCATTTCCATTCTGGGATGGGTAAAGGGTGTAATAGTCCTGCTGGGTGTCAATGTTC
>ML779328.1:297672-313642 GCA_009831015.1 Picea engelmannii
ACAAATATCACAATCCACAGTGATCTGTCATAAGTACAAATTTTCTTCCCAAGAGGTAATGCCTCCACATTTTCAAGGCATGCACTATGGCAGCTAGTTCTAGATCATGAGTCACATAGTTGACTTCATGTTCGTTCAATTTTTGGGATTCGTAGCAGCTCACACTTCCTTCCTGCATAAGGACTCCTCCGAGCCCTTCTTTACAAGCATCTGTGCACACAAGGAAGTCAGCTTCTGGGTTAGCGATTTTCAACATAGGTGCATGTGTTAGTATATGTTTCAGGGTTTGAAATCTTTCTTCACATTGTTGAGTCCACAGGAATTTTGTCCCCTTCTTCTGGAGGGCAGTGATTGGACAACCAATCTTGGAGAATCCTTTTATAAATATCCTATAGTATCCCACTAATCCCATAAAGGATCTGATGTCTGAGACATCCTTTGGGGTAGGCCATTCCATGATAGACCTGATCTTGTCAGGATCTACTGCTACCCCTTCCTCGGATAGAACATGTCCCAAGTAGTGTATTTTCTTCTGAAAGAAGTCACATTTGTTGAATTTAGCATAGAGATGATGCTCTCTTATCACTTGCAGCACAAGTCTAAGATGCTTTTCATGTTCTTCTCTATTCTTAGAGTAGATTAATATGTCATCAATAAAAACTAGTGCAAATTTATCTAAGAATTTACTGAGTACATTGTTCATTAAGCACATGAAAGTGGTATGGGCATTGGTTAACCCAAATGGCACTACCACAAACTCATAGTGACCATACCGTGTCCGGAAAGTAGTTTTATGGATGTCTTCACCCTTGATTCAGACTTGATGGTATCCCAACCTCAAGTCAATCTTTGAGAAAATAGACGCACCCCCCAATTGATCGAATAGATCATCGATACTGGGCAAGGGTTACTTGTTCTTTATGGTTACTTTATTGAGTTGTCTATAATCGATACATAGTCTAAGGGTGCCATCCTTCTTTTTCACAAACAAGACTGGTGCTCCCCATGGGGACACGTTGGGTTGAATATAACCCTTATCCATCATTTCTTTCAATTGTAATTTGAGTTCCACTAACTCAGGTGTGCTCATTCGGTAGGGTGTCCTAGACACCGGCACCACTCCTGGTGCGATCTCTATTGAGAAGTCAATGTATCTTCTCGGAGGTAGAAGTCAATGTATCTTCTCGGAGGTAGACCCGGTACCTCTTTCAGAAACACATCTCTGTATTCTCTTAGGATAGGGTGATCATCAGGGCTTGGTTTAGCACCTTTGATTGTTTTCAACACCTGTATTGCATATAGGGGACATCCCTTTCGGCAATACTTTCTCATTTGCAGGGCTGATATTTGTCTCACCCAGACCAGTTTTCGGATCCCTTGAAGGGTTATCCTTTTTACTTCTTTGCTCACACATTCTAAGGTTTTATGGTAACAGTCTAGTCTGGTTTTATGGGCGGCCAACCAGTCCATACCAATCAACAGATCGTATGATCCCAGGGGTAATACATTAAGGGTTGCTTGGGTGGGGAATTCACCCAACATTGATTGGTAGGCTAGTAAGACCTCTACTACCTTTCTTTTGGTGCCAGTGGCTAACTGTACCAACCATGGCTTGGTTTGTTTTTGTGGCTATAACTTACAACTTTCAACAACTCTAGGGGCTATATAACTCAAATTGGAACCAGGGTCAATCAAAATAGACACTAGATGGTTGAAAATCATACCTTCATATTCTTAAGGTCTTCCCACTAGATGGAAGCCCTTCCGTTCAGATTGAAAGTGGCCACTTGGGCCTTCAAATTATCTGAAAAATCATGGACTCTGAAATATTTCTTCAGTCCAAGTAGCCAGGCCTCGGCTTCCTCTCCCTTCTTTATCTCACTGTCAAAAGAGGGAGGTTTGGCCTTTCTGAATTCCTCAAATTTATGACCCTTGGAAGTCTTTTGCTTCTTTTGTTTCCTTCGAGAATAGGAACTGGTCCTGTTGCTGGAAGAGCCTTCTAAATCGTCATCTTCCTTCTCTGTGGAATCGTTTGGCACTAGTCCTTTACCTCTGGAGTGGACCTTTCTTGAGGTGATCCTCTCAGTATGGCCACTAATACGACCATGTTTATGCATCTCGGGTTCATGCTGCATTTGTCGCTGTAGGTCGGATAAGATCTGCAGTAAAACTGCATTAATTTCGGTTTTCTTTTCTTGTTCTTTCATCATCCTTTCATTGTCGGCCTTGCAGCTTTGCAATTCAACCATGAGACTCCTCACAGTCTCGGCTAGATCTGGAGGGGTTCCTATTGCTCTTCTTTCGTCAGACTCTTCGTCTCTATTGTGGGAGCCGCCTCCCATCTCTTGGTGAGTCACCATTTTCTGCTTCTGTAAATTCCCGCGGCTGATCGTCAACTTGGCAGAAAAGACAAACGTTGGTTGTTAGTCAAGAGTTAGATACATTTTTATAACCTGCGCATAAATTCATATTTTCACATGTATACCCATATAATAGAGGTTTTTCATTTGGGTCTTAATCCTTATCTATCCAGCCATCTCAATTGCAAGAGACTCTACCTACTTTAGTAGGTAGCCATTGTAACACTAAAACAGGACAACGAAGTTCATGTCCCAGATTACAGTTTCATATTGCAATCCTTCTTCTTAAGGAGAAAACGCAAATGACAATGTCTTCTTACACGGCTTGTGCTTGAGCCCAAGCAGGCCAAGTGTTGTAACCATGTTCTGATACCACTTTGTCACATCCCCACTACCTCAATCAAATTTTTTTTGTTGATTTATGCTGAATCAAAACCCCCGAGTTACCTATGGAGGCCTAGCACAAGCTAGATCTTTTTCTCTCCGTTCCCATGTGATCGCGGGTCATGATTATAGTTCAAATAAATGCAGTTCCTCTTTTGTATTTCGCGCCTTGGCACTACAGTGATGTCGAATCATTCGAATCTGCAACCATCGAACCCCAACAGGGATAACATCTGACCAATAGGGATGAATCCCAACAGGGCTAGAGAACAGCCAATGAAAAAAGGCCCCGTCGCATGGTTAAGTGGAGTACAGGTGGCAGAGGGGGAACGCGCCACGGTAGTCAACAGGACAGGAGGGGGCCCCATTTCACAAGCCACACTATTTCGAACCCCCCCCCACCCTCTTAAAGGAAGAATGACAAGGGGGGTCCAGAATTCACCTAAGCACCGTTGATCAAGGTGAATTAATCTCAATCGTTCGAGAGTTGCACGTCCGATTCTGGACCCCCCCCCCTCGCTAAAGGCAGAATAGCAAGAGGGATCCGGAATGAAACCTTAGCCGTAGGTCAGGGCGGGTGGACTCTGGCCATCTAGATCGACTCATTAATTACCTTAATGTGCATTCAGACCCCAACTACATCTCTAGATTCGAGACTACATTTCAGGATGCTTCTTGCACCCGAGATGCATATAATTGATAGCCTTTATGGTAACATTTCTTTAGATGCATGGATGATATTTCCCTAACAGCCATGGCTCCGAGAATTCCTTGTACTGTTACCAGATTTCCCTCTTCGTTCAGGCATGTAAACCTCTTTTTACGACAATCCAGAAGGGCATTGTGCTGGTCCAACCAGTCTATCCCAATTAAGCAATCGTATGAGCCTAAAGGAAAATTGTTCAATTCATCCTTAGTACTCATTCCTTTCATGTCCACTGAATAGGACTTAACCAATTTAGTGACCTTCCTCTTGGCCCCTGTGGCCAACTTCACTAACCAAGACTTTTCATGTTTTCTTCTTGTTAAATGCAAACTTTTCACCACTCTAGGATCCATATAACTATGGATAGCCCTTGAATCAATTAAAATAAAAAGTGGTCGGTTGTTGATCGTACCTTCCACTTCAATCAAGTGTGATTGAAATTCTACTTGTTTGTTGTCGAGGGCTGCGTAGATCCTCGACATTCTGCTGCCCATATCCTCCACTATTTCAGCTTGTTGAACAGTATGGACAGTTCTTGCTTTGTCTTTTCTATGGGGGTAGTCTCTGTACCTATGATTCCCTTTACAGCCCCAACACTCCATAGTTGGAGACCTTGGCATCTTCTCACTCCCTTCAACTTTCCTGGGGTCTCTAAAAGGTGACTGTCCCCAAGGATTGTTCCTGAAAAAGGGATCCATGTTTCTCTTCTACCTCTGTTCTTTCTTAAACCTCTTCTGGTCATCCCAAGCCTTCTGAAAGGTAGGCTTTTCTCTTTGTTGTTCATATAAGCATTTCACCCTTCTTATGGTTTCTTCCATGGTCTTAGGATCATACTATTGAATCTTGTCACCAATGGAGGGTGGCAGTCCACTTAGATACCTCTGAATTTTAACAGCCTCATCTTTGATGAATGGAACATACTTCAGTAGTTCCAGAAAACTTTGTTCATACTCATCAATGGTCATACTACCCAACTTGAGTTCGAAGAACTCCTTCATCTTTCTATCATAGTATATTTTGGTTAGGTATTTCTTCTCAAAATACCTCTTAAACTCCTTCCACGTGACATCTTTCTCTCTGATGTGTTGCACCTGCATCAACTGATCCCACCACATGGATGCTTTTCCTTTCAGCTGGTACATTGCAATTATTCCTTCTGTGTGGGAAGAATAATTATGTAGTTGTTAGTATTTATTTATACCCAACAACCATATTTCAGTATCTTCTTCCTTCTTATGTTCACCATCGAACATAGGCGGTTTAATCTTGTTGATTTCCCCTTTCAATTCATCCCTTCCAGATTTTTGGTGCTTTCTGGTAGGAGACGAGATCGAACTCCTGCGTGTTCCCCTACTGGAATGTCTTTGGGAGCGACTAAGATGTCGTCTACCACTCCTCGACCTCCTTTTCCTCTCGGGAGTCCTGACGCTTCTTGATATCCTTTTTCTCCCAGGGGTTCTGTGACTCTCTGTCTTACTTGAGTCTCTTCCCTTCTCGAGTTTCCTCTCTATTCTTTCCAGGATCTTCAAAAATTTTAAGTTTAATACACCCTGCCGATCCCTGACTTTCATGAGATTTTGGTTATCAGCTCGATGAGCCTGGGCCTCTCTTTGCAATCATTCAATGATTTTCATTATGTGTCCTTCCTTATCCTTTTATTTTCCATGCCCATTGGAGTTTGATCCTTCCACTTCCACATTGACATCCTTTCTTTCACGTTTGTTTCCTGTTTGAGAGGCAATCTGCACCTTTTCCCATTCCATACTCGACATTGGTTAACTGGAGTCCTGACCCTTGTTGAACTCTACACATGCACTACGCAATTCAATTCGAAGTTTGTCAGGCCATTAAAAATTCACGAACAATCCACAACATTTATACACCAATACGAACAAGAACAAAAGACATTTCGATTCAAATAAGTTTTCTGAGCTCTCATTCTGCAATTTTCGGGTCTTCGAAACTTTCATTTTTGGCATTTTGGGACTTTTGGGCTTTCGGATTTTTGGTACCTGGGACTTCGGGTTTTCGGCACCCCGGAGTTAATTTTCATCAGAGAGTTTCAGCGGGTAGCCATGGCAATGACAGATATATCAGAACCTAGTCTGATCATGCTATTCACAGAAGGATTCACAGAGCCATTGAGAGGATGGGTGAAGGAATACATGCCTTCCATTTTGCAGGATGTCATCCTTCGCACTCGAGATCTGGAAGACTTAGTGCCAAAGACTAAAAATTTCTCCAAACCATTTGTGCCCCAGAGGGATCAAGACAGGAAGCTATTCCAGAGAGAATGGAAGGGCAAGGAGAAGTTGGATGATGAGACTAGGTGAGAGATTATGAGGAAGAAGCTTTTCTTCAGCTACAGAGATCCTTGGGTCCCAGGCCACAGGTGCATGGGCAAGGGAGAGATTCATTATATTTAGGTAGCAACAGACAGTGTGGACAGTGAGGAGGAGGAGCAGGACAGTGGATCCACTAGTTCAGAAGAGGAGTCAACACCAGAAGAGGATTAGCTTCCCCGTAGACCACCGACACCGGCATGAGCCCGTCCTCTAATAGTCCCACAACCACCAGAGCAGGCTAACAGGAGGAAACTAGGAAAGGGAGGAGTCATAGAGACCCTTTTCGGTGTTCCCAGGTATGATACCCTCCGTATCAGAGGGATTATTCAGGGGCAATGGGCAATCACCCTGATAGATGGTGGGGCCACCCACAACTTCATCTACGCTTCACTAGTATTGAAACAGGCACTTCAGACAGAGGAGTTTGAGGGGTTTGATGTTGCGGTAGCAGATGGCCACACAGTGGAGTGTCTTGACAGAATTCCAAACCTAGAGATGAAGTTAGGCAACTACATAGTGAGAGACACATTTTATGTGGTTGACCTATCAGACACAGATGTGGTGTTAGGAGTTCAGTGGATGATTACCTTGGGAAAAATCACTACCAACTACCAAACCTTGGAAATGGGATTCAGAGATCAGGATGGGAAGAGGGTTGTTCTAAGAGGTATGTCGATAGGAGCACCTAGGACAGTTTCATCCAAGAGGATGGAGAGGATATTCATACATGGGGAGGTAGCATATGTCGTAGAATGCTTGATCACTACTCAGAAGGATTCAAAACATCGACAACAATACCACACAGAGACCAAGAATTTATTGGGACGACATCAGTGGGTTTTTGAGGAAATCCCACCAGGGAGACCACTTTACAGGGGGTTTGAGCACACCATTGAGTTAGAGGAGGGGGCCAAACCTATGATCACCCCCCCCTATCGTCATCCTATGAGGTTCAAGATTGAGATAGAGAAGGAAATCAAGGAATTGTTGGCGATGGGACACATCAGACCGAGCAACAGCCCATTTGCTTCTTCAGTTGTCTTAGTTCTGAAGAAAGATGGCACCATGAGGATGTGCATTGATTATTGAGCCTTGAACAAGAAAACCATAAAAAACCGGTACCCTATCCCACACATTGACGAGTTGATGGATGAACTGCATGGGGCAGTTTTCTTCTCAAAAATTGATCTACGCTCTGGATATCACCAGATCAAGATCTGAGAGCAGGACATAGAAAAGACGACATTTCAATGTCAATTTGTAAACTTTGATTTCCTGGTTATACCATTTGGGCTAACCAATGCACCCGCTACATTCCAATCTTGCATGAACCATATATTCAGGGATCAGTTAAGGAAATCGGTCTTGTTTTTCTTCGATGACATCTTGATCTATAGCCGGTCATGTCAAGAGCATATGAGGCACCTGGATGAGGTATTGAGCATCATGGAGGCACAATCATTATATGCCAAAGAGTCCAAGTGCGAGTTTGGTATGACAGAGCTGCTTTACTTAGGCCACATCATTAGTGCACAGGGGGTACAGGTGCACCAAGAGAAGATCAGGGCCATTCTGGATTGGCCGATACCCAAGAACGTGACATAATTGAGGAGCTTCTTTGGGCTGTGAAACTATTACAAGTGGTTCGTTTGGGGTTTTTCTCATCTTAGAGCACTGATGACAGATCTTACCAAGCATGGGGCCTTCATATGGACCAATAAATCATAGGAAGCCTTTGATCACATGAAGGAATTCATGGGCACTTGTCCAGTGTTGGCACTACTGGACTTCACCCTGGCATTTGTACTAGAGTGTGACGCATCTGGCGAAGGGATCAATGCAGTTTTGATGCAGGGAGGACACCCCATTGTATTTGAGAGCTGGAAGCTTAGTCAACTTGAGAGGTTGTACTCCATTTATGACAAGGAAATGTTGGCAATCATGCATGCCTTGACCAAGTTCAAACAATATTTGGCGGGCAACAAATTCGTGGTCAAGACCGATCACAACAGTTTGAAGTATTTCCTTGAGCAAAAGGACCTCAGTGAGCACCAACAGAAATGGGTGACAAAGGTACATGCATTCGACTTTGACATGAAGTATGTCAAGGGGAAGAAGAACATTGTGGCCGATGCACTATCGAGGAGACCTGTGGCATGTTCTTTGATGGAGATTTCAGTAGATTGGAAATCCCACTTGTTAGTGGAATAGTCCAAGAACAAATTCTCTTGTGAGGTGATGGATGGGTGGATACAGGATGACTGGTACAGGGTCATTGACGATGTCATATTTTACAAGGATAGAGTTTACTTAGTGCTAGATTCAGGGCTTAAGAAGAAAATCCTCACTGTAGTTCATGATTCACCTCTAGCAGGCCATCAGGGGTTTTTCAAAACCTACAAATAGATCAGAGAGAGGTTCTCATGGAAGGGCCTCAAACAAGACATTATGAGACATGTCAGTGAGTGTGTGACTTGCTAGCAGAACAAGACAGAGCATGCTCTTTCAGTAGGGCTACTTCAACCACTCCCCATTCCAGAGCAGAAATGGGAGAGTATATCTATGGAATTCATCACTGGTCTACACAAGGTCCAAGGTAAGGACTGTATCTATGTAGTGGTCGACAGATTGACCAAGTTTTCTCACTTCTACGCCATACCAACAGAGTACATCGCATTTCAGGTAGCTGAGATTTTCTTCAGGGAGGTCTTCAGACTTCATGGGTTGTCGAAGAACGTTGTTGGTGACAGGGACAATCGGTTCATATGGAAATTTTGGAGAGAGTTGACACCTAGCACCAACTATCACCCTTAGACAGATGGGCATACTGAGATTGTCAACAAGTGGGTTGAAGGGTATTTGAGGAACTATGTAGGAGGACAACATAGAACATGGGTAAAGTGGTTACATTTAGGGGAACATTGCTACAACACCACCTTCCACATGGCCATTGGTATGAAACTCTTCCAAGCATTGTATAGATATGATCCTCCCACTTTGGTAGACTTTGTCTTCTGGGAGAGTAGAGCTCCCAAGGCCAAGGATTGGATCATAGAGAGTCAGGAGATTCTCAAATTATTGAAAGAGAACCTGCAGACGGTGAAAAACCGACAGAAGATAAGCGCGGACAGGCACAAGATAGAGTGTAGCTTTGATGTTGGAGATTTGGTTTTCTTGAGACTCCAACCCTACAGACAGTCATCTCTGAAGAAGAATGGAGACGAGAAGCTCAAGCCCAGATTTTATGGTCCTTACAGGATCATGCACCGAGTAGGTGAGATTGCTTATGAGCTAGAGCTTCTAGAGGGGAGCAAGATTCATAATGTGTTCCACGTGTCTTGCCTAAAAAATGCAGTGGGACAATTCATTAACACATAAGAGGAGCTTCCCCCGTTGGATGAGGAGGGACAGTTGGAGTTAGTTTCGGAGGAGGTTTTGGAGTTCTGGGAGCATAAACTAAGAAGCAGGGTCATCAGAGAGTGTTTGATCAGATGGAGAGGGCTTCCAGTAGAGGGCGCTAATTGGGAGAGCGAGTAGGTGTTGTAGCACCCTGGACTGGTATTGCTTGAGGACAAACAATTTTGAGAAGGGAGGACTGTAATGTCCCTTTCCAAATAGGAGCTCTAGAAAAGGAGGCTTAATGGTATAAACCACCCTGTTAGATTATAGCCAGGGCCAAAGAGGGGTAAACAGGGTTACTAGAGGTCACTCTAGTCACAGGTGTTATATTCGGAAAGTGGGATTGAGCTAACAAGGGTTAACAATGTTTTTAAGTCATTATGAGCTAAAAATAGAAGTCAACAGTGAATTAGGGTTTCAACAGTGATTTAGGGTTTCAGCATGATTTAGGGTTTTGGAAAGCTATAAAGGAATCTATGGCTCAAACTTTTTCAGGTAGCTGAGAAAATTGGGGTAGGCACATATTGGTTGCAAAATATGAGGGGGGAACCTGACGCCCTCCCGATGAATGGCCAAGCCCTAAAACAATATTTTTGTTAAAAAAAAATATGTGTGTTTTCATGATATTTTGTTTTTAGGTAGGCTTATTGCAGAGTTATTCATTTTTTTTTTCTTGTTATAGAAATTTTTTCGGTTTTGAAGTTTGTGTTTAGCAATGCATTGGTTGAACTTAGTTCATGCGATATGACGAACTATGCTCCTGACTCATGTTTACATACAATAGTAGAATCACTGGGAGAATTGTGGTTGTTTTGAAGGAGTTCTCTATCTAACATGTGAAGATAAACAACCTTGGAAAAGTGATGAAGTGTCCTCCTAGTGGTCTGGTAAAACCTAAAAGGAAACATGGAAAGCAGGAAAGGACCACATGTACCTCAAGACAAAGATAGCAAAAATTCACCTTAACCATTTCATTTTGCAAACAACAGACATCCTCCTCTCCCACTCGCTCAGGGCATTCTTCCGAAATAAAATAAATTATATCAAATAAGTGAAAACTAGGAGAGGGTATGCAGATAACTCCACTGGGGCTATGGATGATCATTGGTAGCGGAGCAAGGTCTGTGACGTCGGGGTGACTCCGCCGAGGCTATGGACGCTCGCTGGCAATGGAGAAACACTGTGGCAAGTGAATGATGATAACTAAAGGGTCTGGGGCCAGTTAATGCTTTACTTGACTCTTGTCAAAAGAGGGCATGGGTCATGGTTAGAGGAAACAAAGGTGGAATAAAGGTTGAAACCCCACAAGCAAGCCCAGATTTGCCAACTGAGGAATTTCAAATGCAAGAATAGAAGAGGCTCTGATAAAAACTAACAAGTTTCTAACCAACGTCTACATCAGCTACGCCCAGTGAAGGAACAATTATTATACTTTTTCCTAGTAAGTCGCCATTTGTTGAGCACTCAACAAACCCTAAAAGCCTTATCAAATTTTGTCACTTTTTGGGTACCACTTGTTTTCTTCATTTGTATGACTCAATTTCATTTTAGGGAATTGGTTTATATTTGTTTGTTTCATCTCTCTTATCACCTAGTCATGTTTGTGAACTTGTGAAACCTCATGTCTAAAAGAACTTAACACCTGAATTAAGAATCAATAGCTAAGACTGCACCTAACGTGCTCAGATTCGATGTCAGAAAGAATTCAAGTGAGTAAAGGGACCACACAAAAACAACAGTTGTCGAGTGTCGATCCTGATCGACATCAACAAAAAGCGGTTTGGTTTGCATAAGTTGTTTGCATAAAGGTTCGATTAACAAATCCTAAAGGTTCCACGACCTCCCGATCAAGGATCTTAGTCTCCTGAGCTTAATTAGTTCTTTCGGGCCTTTAATAGCCCGTGGAACAAATTACACATGACCCTTTTTGTCTTTTAGGTGCAGGTCTTATGGAACCCGCGATCACCCCTTATTTAGTGCTTTTGTAGACTTGAAATTCAGGCGCTAGCTCCCTCCTCTAGCCCCTCTTTGCATGTGACTTGGGGCTATGACTTGGGGCTTAGCCTCCTGGACTCTTTGCAACTTTAGGACTCTAACCGAAACCAGATCAATGATCCATGTCCCCCCTTCACAACCAACAAGCGATATCTGCTTCGGGACTCCATGCTGTCGGAGTTCCCAATGTTCCAACCTCCAGCGTTCCCTGGAGTACTGCATACCTAAAATTCTAGATCAAGCGCCACGCATCCACCCAAATCAATGCCCAGGTCCACTTCAGGACTTCGAAGTTCGAGAGATTCATACATTCCTATATCCTTTTCTCACAGAGTGTCAAACCTCCACAATAAATCTCAAGGCTCCACGTGTCCTATCCAATAGGGCGACTAAGATGGATTTCGACACCTCGACCTTCGGGTGTTTTCAGATGTTCTATCCCCAGTTCCTTCTGAAGGGTTCTTCTTCTCAAACTTGTGGATATTCACCACGTTCCCTCTCTATATCCAACTGTCCAAATCTACTCCACTCTCCGTGACTTCGCAAAGATTGTGCCTTGCTTCACACAAGTTCTTCCATAGCTCTTCCCCCTCGAACTAGCTTATCCGTTGCCATGTATCCCCTTCATATCCAATAGCTAGGATCAATTCGTGATTTCAACCTTCAACTATCCCACTCCTCAATACTTGTGAACCCTCCTAACCATGAAATGCCAAAATGCTTCATGGCTAACTTCCATGCAGTTTTCAAGATCTAACAGTTTGGACTGACTCTTCTTCCTCCTGAAGGGATCTTGGTCTATAACTCCTTAAACCTTCAGAGCTTCTCTCCATTTGAATATTTCTTCCCATTATCTCTCTTGAGATTTGTTTCTTGAACCATTTGACTCCTTAGAGGGATAATTCAACACTTAGTCGATTTATGGATATGTGCACTCCTTGCAACAGATCTTCACGTTGTTTCACGAGAAAACCCAAGTTATTTCTCCTGAGTTTTTTGAGTCAAAGTCTATGTTAAACACACTCCTTGCATACAATATGCACTCCTTGCATAAGCTTAAGGAAGAGAAACAATTGAAACTTATTCACCCCTTCACAAATTTATTCATTCACAGTATAACTCATGCATTCATAAAAAACTCATAACAACAAAGAAATGTTTCCTCTTTTGGTTGGTTAAGTTGGTTTCCCATTACTGAGTGACTTGGTTCTTATTCGTTTCTTTCTTGATTGAGTCTTCACGTATTTCTTTTTCTATTGTTTCTTTAAGGATAATTACATGTCATATTTGGTTCATAATGCTTGTCATCATGTTTTCCATTGATTGAGCTCACAATAAGTCGACTGAGCCCTTTTTTTTCACAGGAAACACTCGTGGATAAAACGTAACAATTCAGAGCGGTTATTTTTGGGCCTAGATTGTCAATATGATAGGGTAATTTTTCAACGGTAAATATCTAATAGGCTGATTATATCAACGACTCTCATCCATTCAGGGGTCTAGAATCACGCGAGGTTTAACATAAGGCATTAGGAAAGTCACTCCATGACTTCGACATTCAAGCATCCAAAATTGTCATTGTTTCGATCACTAAAGTGCCGAACTCCCAAAGTATTTAATGTTAAACAAGGATTAAGCCCGATTTAATTAGCGATAAGCACTGGCTAATCACTTCACGAGATCATCACTTTGGGATATTTTCATGCTTTACATCCAGAAACTCCCGAACGTCGAAGTTCTGAAATGTTGAAGTAACGAGAGACTGCCATGTCACTCTGGGCCTGTACTACTCCGAGATAAATTCATGCTTCATAATCCAAAACTCCTAAAGCCTGAAGTCCTGAAGCATGTGGAAACCATCTGTTGAGACACATGGTGCTCATTCTAGGTCATTTGGTTGTGTCATTTGCCCATTTCCATGTGACACATGTCACCCTTCTTTCCATGACACATCAACGATATGACATATGGCCACCACATCAAATTGATGAGATCGTCCTTTGAGGGATTTCCAAGCACAACATTCAGAAGCTCTCGAACTCCAAAGTGCCAAAGTGATAAGAGACTGCCACATCACTTTGAGAGAAAGTCACTTCGGGAGATATTCATTCTCCGCATTCAAAAGCTCTTGAGCTCTAATAAATTTGCGCCATCACTAAGTATGTCTAGGGAGGTTTTAATATGGTAGATGGATAGAATCTTTATCAGTGGCACTAAAATAATAGGGTTACCCATATCACAAATTTCAACACGATCGACAGTTACACTTCATTGCGGGGATGAAAAATGCTCGAATGTTAATTTTCCAGAGTGGTCTTGCAATTGAAAGCATGGTATAGCTTATGAGGTATGTGTCAGCTTGTGGTGGATTGTGTGAGTCAGAGCGGTGTGGACCCAAAACACTCTCAACAACTTCCACAATCACGTGCTTATATGACATCAGGTCACTACGTCACTCCGAGAGATTTTTACGTTGCACGTCTAGTTGTCTCCAGTGGCCTCCAACAATGTGTGTGCACATCGTGATCAATGCAGTACTCAGCTCTGTCACTTTGAATAATTTTCTACTACAATTACAGTTCATCTAGTGCATGCATCAGTCTAGTCTCAGAGACAGTAGTAGTTTTTAGTTAATCAATTCCAGAATCGTTTTAGATTAAATTAATAAGTGGCATTCTATGTGTGATAAGAACCACTCTTTTTTATCAAGTCAAGTGTAAAGTATACATGGCTGTACTCCAACAGTGTTTTAGTCAAGTTAATTAGTCATTCTACAATTGTTAATGTAGAGTTAAGTCTCAGTCCCAGATGGACAAGAGCCTCTGCAACTTTGATAAATGTGTAGTTTTTGTATGTTTAAAGGGTCAATGGTTTTTGCAAAGACCGTCTTTTTTGGAATTTTAAAGAAGTATTTCCGAACTACCTTAATTGAGAAGTCATGTTTAGGATCAGAGACAAACTTCTTTTTTTCATCGAAAGCATGTGTGATTGGATCTAAGGAGGAATTACTTTCGAAATTGTCTCAGGAATAGATGTTGTAATGAGTAAGAGTTTCTGAATCTGTTGATAAGTTATCTAATTCAATATTTTTTATAATTCTTGTCTCTCATGATGGAAAGAAAATCATTGTGTTAATGTGGAATTAGAGATATGGAAACTTTTTTTCTTGCCATCATTTATTGCATGTATGTTTTCTTTGATACTTGTATCTCAGTGAATAATTGGAACACCAACAAGTTGATGCATTAGTACTAGGCTTTTCGTAGGTGTAAGAATCATTGTCTACATGCTTGAGCACGAGGGTTATCCCTAGCTCAGACTTCTTGAATAGTTAGGATTTTCCCCTTTGTTACCTAGTTGGTTTATACCAACACCTATATTGTATCAAACCCACCTATAAGAGAAAATACAAAAAGAGAACGTTCAAACTGAAGGAGTATTTTTCGCGAGAATATATCTTGCAAACCCTTAAGTAAATCCCATCATTAATTGGTCGGATCACAAGATCTGGAGAACCATTCCACTATCAAACACTATAGAGTCTAATTGGGCCTTGATGATGGGTTTGGTTCCTGCTATTGAGTTAAATGGATTTAGGACCCCTCAACAGTTCCCTGAATCTATTCCCTATGATATTTCTACCTTAGGGATGAATTTTAAATATATATTGGAATAGAATATATTTCACTTTTCTCCAGCCAAATACATAAGGTGTCCCAAGAAAATAAAACCTGAACAAATGTACTTCAAGGGAAATATTTTTGCAGTACTTAGGGAACAATTTCCAACATATAATAGATTTGAAAATTACTTGTTACAATGGATTTACTACGATAGATTGCCTCACTTATCTTATATATGTTCAAAAAATCATTTAATGAAATATGTTCACTGTTATGTAAAATCAACATGCATAACGAGCTCTAGAAACTACTCAACCATCATGACAACATACAATGAATTTTTATTCGCAAGTACACAAAGTTTGGACAGCGAGACACACTTCATATAAACATAAATGAATTTACAAGTATATGTCAACAACTTAATATAAGATGGTATAAGTAATTATCTCCAAACCCTATTTAGGCATCCATCGTAAATAAAAACCCTAGCCATCAACTCCTCTTATCTAGGAATCACTCCCAAACAATGACAATCACTCCACCAAAGATCCATAACTAGCAAGTATACACATTGACAAGTCCTCTTTGGAACCTACATTTGCATCTCACAACTGCACAGGAATAAACCATATAATCTCCCTCTATATTTTCCACACCAAGCACACCAAGTAGTAGTAGGGTTTCCAAATCCACTAACCACCAATCTTCTTCTCTCACAAGAACCACAAGAACAAGTACCCTCACAAGAACTCCCAAGAACAAGAACAAGGAAAATCATAAACCTAACACTTAGATGGATCAACACAAAAACCCTAGTGCTCAAGACAAGAGTGCAAAGTACAATAAAGAATAATACATATGAAAGAGACTTTTTCTCTATATTTCACATTTATAATATAGGTATGTGATTAATACGTTTGAATGAAAAGAATCTATCCTCCCTTTATATTTATATGATAGGTGAGGGAGGAAAACAATAATATAGTATACAAGGTCCACAAACAAACAATGCAACTAATCACTAGATAGATCCACACATGAAGTGCTCCAACTTTAAGTGACACATGTCAATCTAGTCCAAGGTATGCATGTCTATTAAGCAAGTGTCCCAAGGTTAGTACTCCAACATTTCCATGTGATCCTTTAGGTCCACCA
>ML779328.1:316427-350164 GCA_009831015.1 Picea engelmannii
GGATTTTCGACAGAGTCAAAGGATCGGTAGAGAGAGGTTATGAACATGGATGCAACCATTAAGAATGATGAAGTGGAGCTAACCTTAAAATAAGTTGTGGAATAACCCAAACCTAAACATCCAATAAGAGATGAACATGAAAAATTTTAGGGGCTATATATCGCCCATGGGCTAATTTTCCATGCTTTTTTCAAAAAAATGATTCGCCAATTTCCATTTTTTCTAAAAGTGATTCTCACAAATTCTATAGAATATAATTATTTTACCTTAAAAATAGCCTAAATTTTATACAACTTAAATATTCTAAATAACCTATTACACATTTAAATAAACAAAGTTTTCGAGACTTACAGATTCAAATCTAACCACCTTATCAAATAAATTTGGGCTACTCTTAAACCCTGGTACTTTGATGAAAGGTGAGATAATATTTTTATTCTATTCCCATTGCTAGTAGGCGATTTTGTTAAGTAGCTAGAGAGGTAGTGGGGGAGGGGGGAGGGGCAGAGGGCCCATAATGATAATGATGGAGGCCATTCAATGTAAGGTGGACTAGGTCCACTATATTATTAAATAAGGCCCACTATGGTAGTTAGATATAATAAATGGGTAGTTAGATATAATAAATGTAAGATGACTTCTTAGAAGGTTATACATCTAGAAGATTCCCTTATTATGTTGCAAAGACATAAATACAAAATACCACAATAATACCAAATATATCTGAATACAATAACCACACAAGATATATGGAACAATATAGAAAAACACCACTTTATTTTACCAAAACCCTCGGGGTAGGGAAACACCATACAATTGATCCTATTATGGAAGGGATCCTCTCTTGTTCACTTACCTCTTCGAGGGGGTTTCCTCCTAATGAGCGTCATCTCCAAAATACAATACTTCTCTTCATAACCCATTACATTGCTTGAACCCATTTATATAGTTCTACCATCACTTAAGAACATTCTAGGAAGAATATTCTAGAAGTATAACCTTCTAATAAGTCCTCTTACATTTATTATATCTAACTACCATAGTAAGCCTTATTTAATAATATAGTGGACCTAGTCCACCTTACATTGAATGGCCTCCACTATTATCACTATGGGCCCTCTGCCCCCCCCACTACCTCTCTAGCTACCTAACATTCCACCCCCCTTATGAAAGAATTGTCCTCAACGCTTGATGTACAACCATATACCAGGGTCCCATGGATAAGTGTGGACCATAGTGCTGAAGTAGACTAGAGAACCAGGGTCCCATTGAGAAATGGAAGCCACTATGCTGAAGTAGTCCAACCGCCATTGTAAACCATGACCCCATGTCCAATTGCTCATGTGAACTCCACACGGAAGATATTGACACCCAATAACAAACTGAAAATGATGTTCCCAATACTGACACCTATCATGTGGATCCAAATAAGAATATCCATCCACATAGTGGGAGAGGATCAAAGCTGAATTAGGAAGGAAAAATACCATTGTAGAATATGCAGGTCAAACACTGGTAATCATAACTAGCTCCTAATGTGTGACATTTATGTTCTATACAGAAGGTGGATTAGAGTCATAAAATAAAATATGGAATTGATTGTCATCCCAAAAATGACAACTATCCATATACCAATCATCACAACTGGCCTCAAAATCATACCAGCATATATTTCTTGATTATATTCATCCCTGATTTCCGCGATAAGAAATATCTCTTGCATACTATCCAATGAATCTTGAATACTACGAAAACTTTCCTTGAGGCCGTCTGCAAGGTCATGCAATCTGTCATCCAATGTGCCATGCAATGTGTCATACAATTGGGGTTTGAATGCTTCCGTCATCTGTAGAATTTCTTCAAGGGTTTGAGAGGAAATAACCATTAGAAACACCTCATAAAATATACGAAAAGAAATATCTTAAAATAATTTATCCAATGACATTGATCTGACAACAATCTGAGCACCCTATGAAAAGTTATGAACTCTGCAGCCCCGCCGTTGTCACAAAAAACCCCCAAAAATAACTGATTTTAAATCAATGATATATTCACTTCCAAAGCTCCAATTTGGATGATTTATTTTTTAAAATTGGGTGAAATTGTGAGAGGAACTCATATATGCAATTTGTTTTTGAAAAATTCAGCCTCATATGCTATAGAAATCAGAAAAATCACGCGGTCGTCCGTGGAAAAAAAAAACCCTGAAAATTTGCAGATTTTAAAATGCAAATAACTTGACTTCCCAGACTCCATTTCAGATGATGTTTTTTTTAACTTGGGTTTTTTTTATGAGAGGAACTCATATATATAACCATTGTTTGAAATGTTTTCACCAAAACCTATATAAATTGTTCGTAATGTCTCGACCCTTTTTTTTTCGAAAAATTAAATTTGCAAAAAATAAAAGTATTTTCCCCACACTTTCAACCAAGGAAAGTGATCTAATACCAATTGTAAAGTACCTGAATAGATATGAATATAAATATCTAAAATAAACCAACAATAAACACCAAACATTCACCACAACAATGACGACAAGAATGTAGACAAAACCCTTGAGGTAGTGTAACACCATATATTAATCCTTAAGGAAGGATAACACTCCTCAAGAAATGATTGATACATTTACAATATTCTTCACTTTGTTTCATTACATTGCTTACACTTCTTTATATAGCTCTCTCTATCTCCTAGGAACCTTTTAGAGAACCTTCTCACATTTATTACATTTAACTACCATAGTGGGCCTTTATTAATATAGTGGACCTAGTCCACCTTACATTGAATGATCACATTCTCATATATTAAATGACTTCCACTAATGGTACATAATCACATTCCCATTGGGTACCTCCCTAGGTATACTACAATTCACCTGCTAAAACCTTATCTGAGCTTTTACACTCATGTTGAGTGTAGGTGCACATCTTGCACTCGCTCCATCTCCCGAGCACACCTTTCTCTCTGGATGTTCTGTTGGTTGTGGAGACTGATTATCTTCCTGATTCAGAGGTCCTTGCTTTTAGCCTTGTTTATACCCCATGAAGTATTTACACCCTAGAAGTATGTACACTCTTTCACGTGGGGGAGTGCAGAGGGGGGGTACCCCCTCTGCGGGGTCCGGGGGGCCTATCCCCCTGGATGGGGGAAAGAAGGGGTTCGGGGGCGAAGCCCCCGAAGAAAAAATTGCCTTATAAAAGTATATTGTAATTTCATTGTAAATCTGGACTGTTCATTATAAGGTTTCATATCTAACAGTAGAGATTATGTTAGGGTTTTTTTCCCTAGAAGGCAACCCTCTTTTATGAGGGAAATGTATTGCGGCTATGGTTGATGGTGAATATTGTATTCTGAGAGAGGAGACTGTGAAAGAAAGAAGAGGAAGTTACAGTGGGTTTTGCTGTAGGTTGTATCCCTTCATTTGCTGCATAATAATAAAGGAAGGACCTGACAATTTCTCTGGTGGACGTAGCCCACATTGGGTGAACCACGTAAATCTGTGTCTCTCTTGTATTGTGTGTCTTCTGTGTTTTGTTTCTATATTTTTTTTATTTTATTTCTCCACGGTCTTGTTTTTCTAACATGTTGTACTCTAATTGATCACCTCAATATCTCCGTAGGATGTCCTCTTTTTCAAGAACACAACTAGTTATTCTCCTTTCAACCCATATGGTTGTCTTGTTTTCCTACTTTGCAACTGTGAGTACCCCTAGATTTCTCCTGCAACCCTCCTAGCTTTCTATTTTCTACCACACACTTGAAAATAATCTTCACACACAGAGCATCAATACTCTATTTCTTTCTCCCCTTTCTTGTTGTCTACAGAAAAAAAACAAGCTTTAATACCGCCTGATGCAAACCCCCACCCCCTCATGGGGTCTTCTCGACCTCTTGGTCTAGGATCACTCAATGTCGGGAGCTGGATCAACTCTCAAGCTTTCGTTGATCCCCAAAAACACTTTACACATGTCCTTTTTCTCTCTAATTTGTGCCCTATCCCCTTTTTCTTCATCCAAAACACCATATACCCGTGGACTTAAACACAGGGTGCCTATTGGGAGATTTTGGGCTTTGGGAGTTTTAACTGAAAAATGATGCATTCCTCTCAAATGACGAATCGATGGAGTGCCAAATTCCCTTTCAAATCAATGACTCTAAATATCCACTGAGATCTATGACATATAAATCCTTTGGCTATTCAGGTTTCAGGGTTCTGCCTTTTCCAAGTCACAATGCCTTCGAACATCGAACTGATGAACCTCTAGAGGGCTCCCAGATCAAAGGTCAACACCTCCCCCACGACCAACAACTACGATTTCTACCAACACTCTAGCCTTCGATAATTCTGAGTAGCTAACACTCGTTACCTCATGGAGCGTCGAACTCTGAAGTAATGTGACGCTCAAATCTACGGTTCTCCTGTCTCGACAATTGGACAACTCACATTTACTTCGGGCTTCAAGAGTTTAGGGATATTCTTGTTTCAACACTACTTAACCTCCGAACTCTGAACGATCAGATGCCTCCATCTATGCTCCACGTGTACCACTTAAATCGACAAGTGAGATTAACTCCGACCTTCGAGACTTCAGGATTTCTCTCCCCTTCCTAACTTATATCTAGTTTCCTTCGGAGTGTCAGTTCTCGGGAGTACTATACTTTTGAACTTCTATACCTACTAACACATACCCCTGACACAAACAACTAGGATTCGCTCCGCTGCTCATAGCTTTGGGAGTTTTGAACACTCCACGCCTTTGTTCTCTCAAAAAACAGGGCTCTCAAACCTCATGATTTGATAACACACATACTTAATGAAGGATGGTCCTGATTCACTTCGGCTCCCCAAGAATTCGAGAAACTTGTATCCTCTTGTGCCTACTCCTAAACTTTGTCAGATAACAAAAAATTATGGACCATGCTCCATCTGCTGAGATGTGGCCTCACATCTGATGCCCCAAACAAACTTCGGGCTTTGAGACTTCAAGAGACTTGTTTCCTTAAGCATCCAAACATGAAAAACCTTTGAACGCCAAAGTCCAAAGGACTTCCAAGATTAACGCTCATGCAAATTACCTAGATCCGATGATTATTGATCCTTGTGCTCAGATCCAATAGTTGGGATCTATCTCCTCTGTGCACTCCTTCTCCTATATGGATGGAGATCTAATGGTCCAGATTTCTTTCCACAAATGATCCAACGATCGTTGTTTCTCCTCCTCTGCTGCTACTTCAACTTTCCTTCCAATGGAGGATCTCTTTGAGCTTCCAAACAACTCAACCTTTGACTGTGTCTGCTGTAATTATTTCCCTCCTGAGATTTAAAATTTGAAACAAGTTCACCTACGCATGCGTCTGCACGAATTGTAGGGTCCATGTGCACACTTTCACTATTTATCCTGAGATTTGTAACAACTCAAAATTCCAAAGGGTCTCATCCCTTTATTATTTTAACTGTTTCTCGTTCCCTCCTGACACTCAAACTCTTTCCTTCAAAGATTTCTCCACTCAGATGAATGGAACCTCTAGAGCAGTCCTTGTGCCTACTCAATGCAATCCTTCCAGATCTTCCTCCTTGAGGCTTTTCCTTCTCACAAAACTTCAAACAGATTTCTCACGCAGTCCTTGCGCATGCTTAATGCAATCTTTTCAGATCCTTCCTCAAAGTGTTCAACAAATCTGGTGTGCTTTCACTTGCACAAATTTTCCTTTTGATCTTTGAATAGTTTTGGTGTGCCCACCTGACACTCTCTCTTTTAAACTTGAAATATATTTCAAGTGCACTCCTTGCACTAGCCTCTCAGAGTTTTCCAATAACTCTGGTGTGCAGTCCTTGCACAAGCCTTAAGAACCTAGAACATTAAAAAAACTATAGATATAGGGGATTCTATATAATCCTACAAAGGGAATATAACATACTCACGAAATTCATAGCATACATGAGTAAAAACAAAAAAACATTTAATGAACACATATAACATACGCATAAGAATCATATGTAGGGAAATCTACTTTTTTATTGATACTAAATGCTTCTGTACAAGGTTTATGAAACTAGACTTCAACAGAGTCTCAGTTTCTTTCTCTCTTCTCCTTAGCATCCAACTAATGAGTTTCGATACAAATATATTTTTACAAAGGAGGGGATCCTCGAGCCTTCCCTCCAGCTATTTAGATTAAATTACATTTAATTTCTATCTAGTCCGAATCGGATCTAGATCTACCTAATTGTCAACCATTAAAGGATACTTCACATGCAACCTGTACAATTATAGGGATCAACTTTTGTTAATCCTCCAAACATTAATTCTCATTGAATTACATTAAATTTTTAAATTCAAGTTCAAAATGAGAGGTTGACGCCTCTCTCTTTGGGATCTGCTCCCTCCTAGTGCGTTGGTTCGTTGACACATTGATGAGTTGGATCGATGCTCCTGCATCATGATGAAATGGAGACCAAGGTAGATTTAAACATATTTCCATTAGGATATTATGTTTTACTCATAGGAATGGACTCGATGGAAAATAATTCATCTTTTGTAAACTGTCGCAACAAAACTTGTAACGATTTAGATAAATCCGGTAAAGGAAAAACAATTAAAGGAATACCTCGAGGTGTGTCAATAAGATAAATTTATATTTTATAGTTAAAAAGGAAAGGAGAGGATGTGGGATATATGTTGTGCAAATATCTAAAAGAAAGAATTAGGTGGTTAAAAATTTGTTAACTAATGATCCTATACTACAACAATTTCAGGATGTGTTTCCAGAAGAAATTTCAGGATTACCTTCTAGAAGGGACATAGATTTTACCATAGATTTAGTACCTGGATCAACATCGGTGTCTAAATAAACTTACTGAATGAGTACACGAGAGTTGGTTGAACTTAAAATTTATCTTTAAGAGATGATGGATAAACAATACATCAAACCTAGTGTGTCTTCATGGGGAGCACCAGTCTTGTTTATTAAAATGAATGATGTATCTTTTAGGTTGTGTATTGATTACATACAACTTAATAAGATGATGATTAAGAGAAAGTATCCCTTACCCCACATTGATTACTTGTTGGACCAAACTTGATGCGATAAGATATTTTCAAAGATAGACTTATGGTCGAGATACCATCAGGTTAGGATTAAATAAGAAGACATTCATAAAACTGCTTTTCAAACTAGATATGGACATTATGAGTTTGTAGTTGTATCTTTTGGATTAACAAGCACACATGCTACATTTGTGTCTATAATGAACATTGTATTGAGAAAATATTTTAATAGTGTTCATTGATGATATATTGATTTACTCGAAGACTAAAGAAGAACATGAAGAACACTTAAGACTCATTCTACAAATACTTTGAGAAAATCAATTGTACACCAAGTTCAGTAATTGTGAATTTTACTAGGATAAACTACAACATCTGGGGCATGTAATTTTAGGAGAAGGGATTTCAGTTGACCTAGAAAAGGTCAAATAAATCCTATAGGTCAAATAAATCCTATATTGGCCAGTGCCAAAATATGTGTCATATGTTTGATCTTTCATGGGAATCATAGGGTATTATCGTAGATTCATAGAGGGGTTTTCAAAACCCGTGTATCCAATAATCTCATTGTAGGAAAAGGGAATTATTTAAATAGACTAAGAAATGTCAAGAAATATTTGAAAAGCTAAAACAGTTGTTAACAAGAGAACCTATTATGAGGATATCATATCCACATAAGTACTTTTTGGTTTGTACTGATACTTCAAAGGAAGGACTAGGGGGAGTGTTATTGTAGAATGATTATGTAATTTCCTATGAATCACGAAAACTAAAACCCCACGAAGAAAATTATGAACCTCATGATCTAGAATTTACTATTGTTGTGCATTTTTGGACAATGTGGCGACACTACCTATTAGGAAAAAGGTTTTTGTTTTAAACAAATAATATCAAACTTTTTCAACTATAATATCTTGAATGAAAGATAAGCTAGATTCTTGGCTTTGCTAAGTGAGTATTATTTTGAAATATAACATATCAAAAGAAAAGAAAAAAAACAATATAGTAGATGCACTTAGTAGGAAAATAAATGCAATTTCTCACATTAATATACAATCTGATTTGAAACTGAAAATTACATCAGGAACATAAAATGATGACAATTAGAAGAAAATTCAGGAAAAATGTTCGAATAATAGATCAGATTAGAGTGAGTCAAAATTAAGCTGCAATCAAGAAGGTATAGTGTTGTACAAAACACAATCTACTTTTGAAGTGGATCTGGTGGGCCTTAAATAATAAAAAATGTAATATACTAGGTATATTACAACTTTCCAAAAAACACATAATTAAAGAGTTTGATAATAGAGTAATTACATAAGAAACATTTTTCAGGTCACCCAGGTTACCAAAAGACTTTAACAACTTTGAAGAAGGTGTATTTTTGGTCTGGGATGAAAACTAAAGTAGTTGAATATTTGACTAATTGTCCAGAGTGCCATTAAGTTAAGACTAAGAATTGTCACCCAACCAAATTATTGTATCCCATACCCATTCCTGAGTGGAAATGGGAATGGATTAGTATAGATTTCATTAGATCATTACCTACAACTAAGAAACAAAATGACTCTATAATGATAGTAGTACACAAACTCTCAAAAGATGCACATTTTATTCCAGTAAAATCTACCCATAAAGCCATAAACATTTCATATATTTTCATAAAGGAAATTTTTAAGAGGTATGGTTTACACAAGACTATCATTTCAAACAAAGATATGAAGTTCACCTTGAATTTATGGAAAACATTGTTGAATGGTTTGGATACTCAATTGAGTTTCAATACTGCATATCATCCTCAAAATGAAGGTAAGACCAAAAAGACTAACTGAA
The DNA here is from genome assembly GCA_009831015.1 of Picea engelmannii. Taxonomy (NCBI): domain Eukaryota; kingdom Viridiplantae; phylum Streptophyta; class Pinopsida; order Pinales; family Pinaceae; genus Picea; species Picea engelmannii. The sequence goes on from ML779328.1 coordinate 325,313, forward strand.
TTGTAGAGGAYATGTTGTAGATGTATGTAATGGAYTGCCCCACTAAGTGGGGAGATTACCTTCATCTGTTTGAGTTTTCATATAATAACRATTATAATACTTAATTAAAAATGAGTCCTTTCATGTATGGGAGGAAGTGTTGAACACCTATTAGTTGGGACAATCTAGTAGATAGAATTATTTTGGGTCTTGACATGTTAAAGGAAATTGAAACAATTGTTCAGAAAGAAAAATAGAATTTGAAAAATGCACAGGATAKAAAAAARAGTTTTGCAAATTWAAAAAAGATACATATGGATTRCAACGTAGTATATCACGTTTATCTAAAATTTAAACCCATAAACAATTCTTACAAGTTRGGAAAATTTCCAAGTCRTCACCACGATAYTATGRCCCTTTTGAAGTGCTTGCGAGATTGGAGCTCAGATTGCACTACCAGACAAGTTAAAAGTACACAATGTGTTTCATGTTTCATTGTTAAAAAGATATGTACATGATGTAACTCATATTTTAATTTGGAATATGATTGAGGTGGAACTAGGTGAGTTCTAGGTGGAACCATTACACATTATCGACACAAAGGAAACTATGTTGTGAAACTTAACCATCATTCATGTTAAAGTGTAGTGAAATCACTTTGGTATTGAAGAGGCCCCTTGGGAAATGGAAGAATCCATGAGGAAGGTTTATGCATTCCTGTTATAGAGTTGAAATGATTAGATTGGAACAATGAGGACATTGTTCAGTTTAAGGGGGGGAGGATGTAATGTCCCTCCATTTCTAAACATTGAACATTTTTATTTTGATTATTTATGTTAAAGAAGCTTTGAGAAAACACTTATGCTAAAATTATGTCATCAAAAACATTGATGATGATGAATATTGGTTGTAAATATTATTTTAAATTTATTTTATTTAAATATAGAAAAATTGATTAGAAAATCCAATTACAAAAAGAGTAATTCATTATTCCTTGGGAGAGTGAAAAGAGATAAAAAACCATCAGAGTAAATATTTTCCACGAGGACAAATGTAAACCCACTCCCAAACATGTGGGATGTGATGGAACAAGCTAGCATAAAGTTACGCCAAGGAGATTACCTAGGGTTAGGGTTGAGGCTAACTTGGAAAAGACCTAGGAAAGCTATTATTCTCCTTGGTGAGACAAGGAAGGACATGTATAGAAGAGACAAGACGTTGTTGAGTAATTTTGATGAGGATTTTGAGTTTCATGGTTCTATGAAAGAGTCAAGCTCTAATTTATCTCGAAAAGGTTATTAAAATTTTAAGTCCCTATGGAATACTAGATTAGGCTCGAGGTTGACACGAGAAAGTGATTTGGTTGTTATAGTCTATGGTTGGGAGAAACTGGATTTTCTACTTAGTTTGTTCCTAGAATTCTGAAGAAAACCCATATTTTTTATTCTTGCCTTTTCTTTCCAGATAGTAAAGGGAAGATAGTTGTATTAGAAAATATTTACTATTCATTGCAGAACTCGATAAAGACTCAAGGATACATTTCTATGTTCTTTTATTAAAAATTTTATTGTAGAAAGAAATGTTATATAATGTTTGCTTATAACTTAAAAATGTATACATGTGTATTGTTTATTATAGATTCTATTGCAAAAATGAAAAACTATTGAAACATTAAGGGTCATAGCAAATAGAGATATTCATGCAAGATTTTGGGTATAGATACAATTACTACAAAGAGAATTTATGCATTCGTAGAATACCTTTATTTCAAGTATAGTACAATAAAACAAAGAGATAGAGTTTAGAAATACAATCTTGTAATATAATATTTGGTTTATAAGGGTCAACAAGAAGAAGGAAGGATAAAAAAAAGCCTTTCTAAATTCACATGCATAGAATATATGATAGTTATTATACAATGGTTATATTGCAGAGAATATAGATTATTTAGAGTACAAAAAAATAAACAATAAATAAAACAATAACCATGCATTTACAGGAAGCAAAGATTACATGAAAAACAATAATTTGAATGGGTATAGTGTTTATTCAAGCCTGGTATTTAACCTGTAAGATAAATTTCCTTATATAAACACTATGTAGGCTATGTACATTAAATCACTACAGTGCAAATAAAATCCAAAGAACCCCAAAGGGTTTTCCCAGAAATAGATATAAATATAATTTATAAGAATGCTTAGATAAAAATATTCAAGTGCTTCCCTTTGAAACCCTCGTAAAAATATACAAGTCATCTTATCACTGTATATATATAACTTATTGTTTGAATATCGTCTCTATGTTTTATCTGTAAAGGATAAAAACCCATGGACGAATTCACTACCTTTTCTTAATGGGTAAGCTTAGTGAGATTTCTTAATGAAATGACAACCTGCAACTGTAGTCTCTTGTTTCAATGTGCGTAAAGGGAACATAACGTACCTTGCGCAGAGAAGAATATAGACTTAGGACTAAACCACAAGTCAATAAATGGAAAGAGAAAGAGAAATGAACTAGACGTTACCTTAGAGATCGAATCCTCCATCGAACTACTCAATCCATATAATCGTGGCTTCTCCTACTTAGAGTTTACCTATAAATAGTCAGGAGCTTGTGAGTGACGATAATTCTAAGAAAGGAAGCTCAATATCCTCAGATAAAACCACCGAACAAATCATGTACAATATTCAAGAGATAAACAGTTAAAAACCTGAGTGAGAGTTGTAAATTTAACCTAATATATTACCTTTAAGGAGAATCTTGATGGTTATTATTGGATTTCTAGTCTTCTTGTATTAGTATTTGTCTTACTTAGGATTCTTTATGGGTTAATCTGATTTTATCTTACTATCATAGATTGACCTTGGTTCATATTTGAGAAGCTCCCAACAAAATACCTTTAAAAATATCGTCCTCTCTGGTAGAACAGAAGACAACACAACACAAAGAGTATACTGCGTAGTCTAACCCGAGATAACTCTATGGGTGGATGCAATAGTCAGGTGTTTGCAAACTGGTAATGAGTGGAGATCTGCAGTTGTGCTCTGTAATAATTATTCATTTGATCTAACATCTAATTATAACAGTCACTCTATTCATGCATGTGGAATCCTAGATCTAACTATTTAATTCATTTATATAACCTTCAACAATTAATTAGACATAAAAATGCACACATTCATTCACATAACATAGGTGTTACTGTGTTTCACCCCTTGTTGGGCTACATCCAAAAATATTTGGCTCTCAAGATTTTTATTATGGTTCAGTAATATATCATGCCGCACGTGTTTACAATCGTATATCTACTCTCTCAACAATCTCCCCGATCCCTACAAGTCTGACTAGATCACACCATCCTCCTCAGCCTGCGATCTAACCCTTGGGAACAAGTCGCTCATTGCTTCCTAGCTCACCATCTTATGGACTAGTATAGTTATTAAATATCTCTTCCCTCGCTGTCCTCTCTGGCTCTCCCCTCTGGTCCTCCCTCTCTATTTTTCCTTCTAAGTACTACTTATTTATATCCTTGGCTCATCAATGATTACAATACATTACAAAGACCTTAACCCTAGTGTCGTTAGGTCTTCCTTGCATGCGGGCATCGACCACTTCTCTTACACGTGTTGCTTCTCCTTCCAGCTGTCCTTTTCTCCTTGCATGCTTCTCCTTCAAAAATAACATTTCTTTCTGACTCGGTTTGCATCCAACAAGCCCCCAACACCGACATGTGCCTCGTCCCAAGCCACCTAAACTTTGTGCGCTTCTTCAATAGCTCCTACGAGAGCTTGGAAAATTGTTGTGAGTTCCTTTGATTGTGTTTGAGCCTGCACTGTATTTTTTTTTAGCACGTCCAATACTTGCGTTGTAGTCTCCTCACTGATCATTTATGCGCACTCTGCATGAGTTTGTTCTATGTTCTAATTTTCCTATTCTTCCTGCGCAATGACCTCTATTGTCCGCTCTTGGAGAGGTTCCATTTGAGCTTGTCGCTCCTTTTCCTGTGTCTATGCGATGATGAGTTCTGCTTGTAGCTTCTTCATATCCTGTAATCCTTTGAGGCGTTCAATGATCGACATCATCTTCTTCTTCTGCTTGAGGTCCTGGATAGCTATGCTTATCTTCTCCTCTTCTTGGTCCCATTGTTGGACCTGTTGATCCTCTTTCAGCTTTGCCCATAACTGTGCTGCTTTATCGAACAAGTCGACAATTGCATGGACTTATCACTCCATCTCCTCTATCTGTGTTGCTTCTTTCTGCTTCCTTTTCACATTCACCTCCATGGGAGTGGTAGGGATGAGTTGCTCCTAGAGGTTCTCGATCTCCTACATGTATTGATTGATTGTTTGGACAATATGATCAATCTTTTGCATCTCCATGAGCTCTGTTGTCTGTGCGCTCTTTGGAATTTTGTCATAGGCTACAACCAATCCCTTCTTGAGCATATCCGTGCAATCTTTTTCATCTTTGGTTCGAGCTTGAACTGCTCGAGCATCAATTCCAACTCTTCTCTATTGTTCTTTGTTTGCTGCAATTTTGCTTCATTTGTGCGTGTGCACGACTGTACCTCTTGTGTGACGTTGACTTGCAATTTATACAATGCCTTAGTTGGTATCCAAGTCATTACCAGCTATATTTGGGACAAATATTTCAAGGTTTTTTGACCCACAATTTCATCCATGCACAATATGTTGGGTGTAATGTGAAATGTCAGGCTCGACTATGTTCTTTTATGGATCCTATCCCACTTGCTCGATCCATCCGTGTCTCCTATCTGTGGTGTTGTGGGGACTGATTCTATTCCTCCGTCGACCCTCTGTGTTTCTTTGATTTTCTTGAGGATCTACCTCATGTCTTCCAGATCCTCCTAAATCTTGTCCCTTTGGCATTGGGATTTGTCAAAATCCTCCATTGTTTGATCCTGGATCATTTGGGCCATCAGGTCCACGTTGTCCTCCATGATCGTATATTCTAGTGTTATTTTTTGCACCTTAGTTTTCTTGTGCGTACCCCCGGTCTGTATGATTGGCCTCTTGGTTTGGCCTTGCTCCTACTGAGTAGCACTTGATGTGGTTCCCTATACTGTCCTAGTATCCTTTTCCTGTTCCTACGGTGCTTGGGTGTTGTTCTTCTTCCCTACCTGGGTACCTTTCTTGGACACACCCCCTTTCTTATGTTGCGCTAGTTCTTGACCTATCTTTAGATTTTTGGGCACCATTTTGTCTCCTGCAAGTGTCTGTTCTTTCCTTGCATCCTCCTCCTTGTCTGTGGGCATCTACTGATTCAAGTTTGGAATCCTCTAGTCATCGTACCAATCCTTGATGGCCATTTCTACGCCCTCCTCCTTGACGCAGTACCACAATTTTAGCCATTCGTTCTCAAGATCCTTTCGTGCTTGGATCCATACTACATGCCTGATCGCTTTAAAGTTGGCTATGCCTTGATATTGTGCGACCACTTCTGGCCTAATCCCCCAAGTGTTGGCAATGTTTTCCTATAGGTCATTGTAGTACCCTGCGAACATGCCTACATTTTCAATTTTTTTTTTTGGCATCTGAAGTACTCTCGAGTGATAGGTATCACATTGCACGACAACGAGTGGATCTCTTGACAAAGTATGTATACTTAGGCTCCCTCCATTCGACCAAGGCGATCAGGACGAGTAGCCAAGAATAGTGAAATTCTATCCCCAGGTCTTGCACGTCCTTGCATTCTTCTAGGAACAGATTTGAAAAGTACAAGGCCCAACTCAGTATAGTTCCCTCCACACACTGTGCTGCAGTTGCGACGACCCTGGAAAGGACTTCCTTCTTTCAAAACTTCTCGAGTAACTTGCATGCCATGATTTTTGTGGCATCATTTTTGCTACGTCACTAATCCACCCAATTATGATTCCGCGCGACCCTCTTTCTGTACCATACGTCTTCGTCATTTCCTCGGCCAATGCCTTCTCCTAAGTTTTGTCATTGAAGAACTGCGTGATTGTCTCCGCTCGAGGTGGTAGCCCTATAATATATGTAATGAGCTCTATGTCTATCGAGACAGGATCTTCCACTCATAGGTATCCTCTGTGGGTAACTTCCATCATTTGCTTGATGCAACTGGCTACATCTCGACCCCTTCCAAAGTGAAGGATCTCCAATAGGCCTAGAATCCCAATTTTTTCCAGTCCGACTGCCCACTATTTTGGTTGGTTAATTGGTTCTCTGAAGTGTCCTATACCCACAGTATCCAAGTAAAATTTCTCGAAAAACTCCAAAATTTTGTATATGTCAGTCACATCATGATCTGAGTACCATAGCTTTTCCATGTGGCCTAACAGGTTAGCCATGACATGGACCCTTTCCAAAATGTGCAACAACATTATGGCTGTGACAGCCTGCCTACACGGTGATATTGCTACTAGCTTCTTTCCCTTCTGCTGTGGTGGCCGACTCAAGGTTCTAGCCTCCATTGTTCTATATTCTGCATACTCCTCTTCCTGGCCAGTGACATATTCTACTATTCCCTCCAGTGGATTCTCTATCATGGCTATGTGTGACCTTTCTGGTGCGACTGTTTCTACCTGGTTTGAGATTGTCCCATTAATCCTTGGGGCTTCTTCAAGGTTTTCAGAGTGTGAAGGATTTCCTGCATCCTGGGTCTACTTGCTCTGGCCTCCTTTTGACATATCAATATCCATGCTTTCCGGTGCGGTCTGTTGCATTTCCTCTACCACTGGTGTGGGGATTCCTGGTGCCATATCAGGCGACGAGATTTTGTCCAAGTTGACAAATTCTAGAGGCCGAGGTGGTTTCTTCTCTCTTTCCTGTGGTTGCTGAGGTGCTCTGAGTTTTCTTTGAGGTCTTTTGCAAGCCCGGTTCGATGCTCCTAGCTTGGGTGGTGCCATGGTGGTAAGGGTATTCTTCGTCGAGTTTAGTTGGATTTGTAACTTCTGCAAACTTGCTCTCTTCCTTGTATATTCTATCGCTTTGTGTTTTTCTCAATTTCACAATAACCCTTACGATCCTCACCTGCTTCCCTTATATAGGAATCATGTGAAACTTCTCAAAGATGTTACCAAACTTGTGTTTTGAATGAATTGGCGCTTCCTGTGTACTTTCCATTGAATTTCCTTACCGTCGCCATTTGGCGCGATTAATGTGGCATCCCGCCAATCATTATTGTCATTCAATTTTGATAATCGTTGTTCATTGGCACTTATTTTCTGTACCCTCCATTTCTGCCTTTTAGTGCTAGTTGGTCCTTTCTCCATCGCGCTAGCATTTTTGAGTGCGCATTGTCATTCTCTTTTCAACGTGCTATGCCTTTGTTTCTATCTTTTGATGTCCTATGCGGTAACCCCTCTGTTGCTGCACTNTCCAGTCAACTTCCATTGATCATCCCTATGAGTTATGTTCCTTCTAGAGCCTTCAATTGTACAACTCCTCCATCTGTGATAGTCTTTACTTCGTATGGTCCTAACCAATGAAATCTAAGTTTTCCTAGGTGCTGAAGAGATTTACTGTCGTACACCAAGACTATGTCTCCCTCCTTGATATTTTTTCTCTTTATATGTCTATCATGCCAATATTTGTCCCTTTCTGTCTATAGTTCTTGGGGAAATCCTGCTAGAATTGTATCTTCCTCCATGATCATCAACTGACTTAGCCTTTCTTGTACTGTACCTCACTCTGTCATGTTGGTAATTGCTTCTACATGCAGACTAGGTACCAAAAAATCTAATGGTACCATTACTTCTTGTCCATACACCAATCTGAATGGTGTCTTCCCTATCATTTTTTGCATGTGGTCCTGCATGCCCACATTATTTCTAGTATCTTCAAGTCCCAACCATCCCTATTAACTTTGTAGATCTTTGTCTGTGCATTCTCGAGGATTTTGTTAAAGGATTCCACTGTTACATTTTCTTGAGGATGATATGGCATACTCCTTTGATGATAAACTTCAAATTACTCAGTCATAGCCTTAATAGTGTTGTTAATGAAGTGAGTTCCCTGGTCACTCATCAAAATCCTCGGGCATCCAAATCTAGTGATCACTTGCTCAAACAAGAAGTGTGTTGTTGTATCGGCGCTGCAATATTTTAATGGTGTTGCTTCTACCCATCTTGTTAAATACTCTGTCATGATAATAATGTACCTCGCTCCTGACCTTTTGCTGGTGGGTTAATTGGTCCCACAAAATCTATTGCCCATTTATCGAATACCTGTAGGGCTACTTGTGGTATGAGGGGAATATCGTCCCTTCTATTCAGTTTACCCACCCTCTGACATACATCACATTTCTGGCAGTAGTCCTTTGAGTCTCTGTGAACAGTTGGCCACCATAGTCCTACACGCAATACCTTATGTGCGATAGATTTACCTGCATAATGTATTCCTGCTATTCCCTCATGAGCTTCTGCTAAAATTCTAGGTCTTTCATGTTCTAGTACACATTTTCTCAAGATTCTGTCTGCACCCATTTTGTATAAGTGTCCTGCAATCAATTGATAGTGTGCAACCTTGACTACCAGATTTTTCTTTTGCATCATGTTGAATTATTGTGGCGCGATCTCTATACTCAAGTATTAAATGATGTCTGCGAAGTATTCATTGGTTATTTGGACTGAAAATAGCTACGCGTCAAGAAAATTTTCCTCTAAATTCGTAGGTTCCTCTCCATTAGTAATCCACGATAGGTGATCAGGTCCTGCATTCAACTTCCTTGGTTTAACTATCACTTCAAAGTCAAATTCCTGGAACAATAGCAACCATCTATAGATTCTTCCCCCCAACACTGGCTTGTTGACGAGGTATTTGAGATCTGAATGGTTTGTGAACATATTGAAGTGTTTTCCCAATAAATAGTGCCTGAACTTCTGAAGCACATAGACCATAGCTAAGCCTTCACTCTCTGTGGTATTGTAGTTCTACTCCGATTTTGACAGTTTCCTACTAGCGAATGTTATAGGATAGTCCAATTCTCCTGATCGTGGCTGCACTAGAATAAATCCAAGTGTTATAACCCTAAATTGCACCACACATGCTTACCTGGCATCAGGCCAACTCATATCCTTTCCTTGCCAAAACTGTGCTGAACAAACTCTTGAAAATCCTCTTGGGTCAAGGCCCACGCGCCCTAACCCACTACTGCATGTGTGTACATGCTAGCAGACCTACTACAACCCGTGTGTACCTAACAAAACAAAAAAATAGGAAAGTTGCCGATGAGACAAAAAGCTATGGGTCAGTTAACTGAAACTCCTGGCCATGCATGGCCGAGAGTTTGTCCAAAACCCTAGCTCCTTCTAGCCTATAAAAGAAGGGGTAGGGGTACCATTTGGAGGAGGAAAATTATAGCGAAGAAACTCTGCCCATTTTCCGAATCCATTGTCCCAACCCTTTAGCCTTTCCTCAAGCCTAAGGATAATTAATGCAAAGCAGTTGGAGGACAAAAGAAGAGGAGGAGCCCAGGATCAGGATCAAGGAGCGGTGGCCGGTCTCGACTTTGATTGTAAGTTGATTCATTTTGAAAATAATAAAAGAATACTTTTCCCATCCCAATGCATGAGTTATCTATGATTTGTTTAATTTGTGCTTAATTTCTAACCCTCAAGTAGAAAAGTAGCATGCATGCGTAGTGGTTTGTCTTGATTGCAAGATTATCTTTGGAAGGAGTAGAGCAAGCAAGCGGGCAAAGCACAACGAAGGATCTAAACCAAACATCAGTAAAAAGGTTAGTAGTTCCTTTCCATGCATGTATTGTGAAAGAGGGGTTTAAGTTTTGGGTGGTAGGTTAAAAAGTAATTTCTTTACGGTCAAAATCTACATGCAAGTTTGACCCTAGTTTGCTAGTCCGTAGGGTATTTTTCCCAACAATAGAGTTGGCGACCATACTGGGGATTTTTGGTTCACAAAGAGTTGGACCACATGCTGATGGTATTGTTGGTTCAGCACAAACCAAGCCTGCTGAGCAATTGACAAAGAAATTGCAACAATTATCTATCCAACACTCAGCGGCCAGCCAGACTACTACTTTGGCTGCTCCTCCTACCCAAATGTCGGAAGTACACTCCATGCAGACAACTAACCCAAAGGCTACCTAGCAGCCTGAAGGGAAAAAAAAACAATGGAAAAAGGGTAAGGGGGAGAAAAAACCCACTGAGAATGCTGGCGAGGGCACTACGGAAAAACGAAAGGCGAGGTATCTGTGCAACTTGTGTGCGGAAGACCACCCGACCCATCTCTATCCTCGACTTGTAGAGGCCCAAAAGTTTGTCACATAGCAACAACAAGCTGTGTTGACTAATCCCTTTCAGCATGGGAAAAATTTAACTCAAGCCTCTACAAGTACCGAGGGGGGCAGCCAAGAAACCTGCCCTCCTCCAAACAGTTCCTCATCCGCGAACATATATATGGTTAGGGGTGATGCTTTCATAACGACTAGAGCGCACAACTATAGTAAACCAAGTGCCTATGAGAAGGGAAAAGAAGTTGAACTCCCATCTCTTCCTCTACAGATTGAGAAGATGTTGGGAGAAACAATGACATGCATTCCAAAGGGTGCATTTAAGAAAGCTTCTCATAACCCAAATGCACGGGCTGCCCAAAATTACTCTGTGGTGGAGGATTTATCACAAACCCCTTGTGCGATGTTCGCTTTGGAGGTCCTCCAAAGATACCCTGCACGGAGAAAAGCCTTGTTGACTTCTTTAGGCTCTACTGACACTTGTAACCCAGGTACCATCATGTTAGATACGACCGATTTAAAACCTCGTCTGCCTTACCACGTCGCATTTCAGATAGTAGTGGCTCATCCCACGAAAACTTTTACATGTAATATCTTCCTCACGGTGGTCGACGAGGGTGCTTCGACTTGGGTTATGTCGTCAGCATGCTGGAAAGCCATTGGTCAGCTCGCTTTGTCTCCATCACCTACTCTCCTCACTGCGTTCGTCGATCATTCTTTCCGACCACATGGCATCATTCCCTCTTTCCATGTGCAGTTAGGAGGGAAGACTGTGTGCATTGAGGTAGAGGTAGTCGATGCTCCCCTCGACTATAACATCTTATTAGGTCGGAGTTGGAATTATGCTATGCAAGCTGTGGTTGCTACAGTTTTTCGAGTCTTGTTGTTTCCACACAAAGGTCGGATAGTGACCATCGATCAATTGTCCTTCTCTAGACCTGACCCAGCTTTGGGGGTATCCACGGTTCCCATGATTGATAATCCTCAAGCTGGTGTCGTTAACGTAGGAGTTGGTTTGTGCCCATCCTTGATGGGTACCTTCGATTACCCACCTCCTCATGACTATGTCAAGTTTGTATCTAATCACCACAAGGCTGAGATTTTTCACGTTTCGTCGTTCCGCACGACTTACTTTGAGTATCCGTGGATTCTTCCTTCCCCATCAACCACGATGGATGAGACAGGGCACTCTGACATGTCCATTCCCTTGTTGGCTACTAAAGTAGCATACTCTTTAGTCCAGCAAGCTTCAGCTAACCCTGATCCGACTACCGTACAAGAGTTGGATCCACTTCTAGAGCCTATTTGGGCTTAGGGTTCTCTTGCTACCTTCGATTCGTTAGACTTAGTCTTGCCTTCTGACGAAGCAGTGATCGAAGCGATGACTAGTCTGGACAAACCTTGGGAATATCTTCATCACAGATCATATTTCCTTCCAGAGTTACACCGAATCGAGGCAGGAGAATTCACTATCACCATGACGGGAGATCAGCCATGTCCTATTAACCTCTTAGCTACACAGAAAATTTATGTTGAGGGAAATATGGCGACTATCACTGAAACTATACCTATCAATATCTCCTGAAACCCTGGCGTAGTGGAGAATGTCTTCGTCGAAGCGGATTGCTCCCCCGAAGAGATTCAAATTTATATGGATCTTTTTAAAGAATTCCGTGAAGTTTTTGCCTGGTCTTATGAGGAAATGCCAGGTATTGATCCAAAAATAGTTGAACATGAAATCACAACGTATCCTGATGCTAAGCTGGTTCGACAAAAACTTCATCCAGTCAATCCTAAGAAAGCAGCAACCATTAATCTTGAGGTTGAGAAATTGCTCAAGGTAGGTTTAATTTACCCTATTCATTTGACTCAATGGGTGTCAAACCCCGTGCCGGTCAATAAAAAACAAGTTACAATTCGTGTATGTACCGATTTCTGTGATTTGAACAAGGCATGTCCAAAAGTTAATTTTCCAACCCCATTCATTGACCAGATCATTGATGAATGTGCCAGTTGTGAAGCCTTTTCGTTCATGGATGGTTTTTCGGGATATAATCAAATCCAAATCAAACCTGAAGACCAACACAAAATGACATTCATTTGTCCGTGGGGTACATTCGCCTATCACAAAATGCCTTTTGGCCTTAAGAATGAAGGTGCCACTTTCCAGTGAGCCATGTATTTTGCATTTCATGACCTCAAACATATAGTCGAGGCCTATCTAGATGATTTATCATCACACTCTCGCAAGCGAGAGGATCATCCTACGCACCTCAGACTAATCTTCGAACGTTGTCGCTACTTCAGGATTCGCTTGAATCCCAACAAGTGCAGCTTTTGCGTCACGTCAGGACGTTTGTTAGGTTTCATCGTATCAACAACAGGAATCATGGTGGATCCTCTCAAGGTGGAGGAAATAATCTAGTTTCCCCCCCACACACAATCTTACAACTTCAAAGTATTCAAGGCAAGGCAAACTTCTTATGACGCTTCATCGCCAACTATGCCGAAATCACCAAGGGCTTTATGTGTTTACTTAAGAAAGATGTTCCCTTTTTTTGGGACGAAGCCGCTCAACGCTCTTTTGACACATTAAAACATGCTCTCACAACTGCACCTCTGCTAAGGCTACCTAATTATAACAAAGATTTCTTATTATATCTGGCTGCCGCAGAGTCAACCATAAGCATGTTTTTAGTTCAGGAAGATGATTCGTTTTCAGAATACGTGATCTATTACCTGAGCCGAGGCCTCGTAGGACCGGAACTTAATTATTCCCATCTCAAAAAACTTGTGTTGGCAACAGTTCATGTTGTTCAACTGTTCTGTCACTATGTTCTGTTTTGCAAGACCACCGTCATTGCTTTCGTGAATCCATTCCAGTACATGTTGACACGACGATTTATCAGCAGAAAAATTAGTAGATGGATGGTCATCCTCCAAGAATTTGACTTATACTTCGTTTCAGCAAAGTCCAAGAAGTCATTGGTCTTTACAGAACTTATTTCAGAGCTTTCGGTTGAGTCAGGTGACGTTGTGCCTGAGGAATCGCCTATCCATGGGGATATGTTTTTGATTGAATCTTCAAACCACTGGTACGGAGATATATTGATCTATCTCCAGACTTTGAAGCACCCCACCTCTGCTTCTCGTGATGATCGTCGACGGATACACCATTAGGCTAAGAATTATCTCATACTCAATGATACATTGTATCGGAGAGGTGTATACTGCATCTTGCATCGATGTCTCACCCATGAGGAGGCCGTCATAGTGCTCAACGATTTTCATATAGGAGCTTGTGGTGGTCACTTATCTGGGTTGGCAACAACCCAAAAGATTTTACGAGCAGGTTACTTCTGGCCCACACTTATCAAAGATTGTATCGAGTCGGTAAAGAAGTGCCATTCGTGCCAAATCTTCTCTTAGAAGATGAGGGCACATCCAGCTCCCATGTTTCCTGTCATCACAGTTGGTCCCTTCACTAAGTGGGGGATTGATTACACTACATGCAACCCCCCATCAGCAAGGGGGCACTGCTATATCATCGTATCCGTCGACTACTTCAGTAAGTGGGTCGCAGCTATGCCAACATTTAAAGATGATGGAGAGACTGTAGCTCTCTTCTTATTCAACCAGATTATAGCACGATTCGACGTCCTGAGAGAGATTGTCACTGACCATGGAAGTCACTTTCAGAACCAAATGATGTCCGATTTAACATCAAAGTTTGGGTTACGGCAAGAACATTCCTCACCTTATTACCCCCAAGCCAATGGGCAGGTGGAAGCTGTAAACAAAACTCTTAAGACTATGCTACAACGAACTATCAACTCAGCCAAGTCAAATTGGCATTTGATGTTATACTCGGCATTATGTGCTTACCGAACATCTATTAAGACTGCAACCGGTTTCTCACCTTTCCAACTCGTTTACGGGCTGGAGGCAGTCTTGCACATCGAATGTCAAATCCCATCTCTGAAATTGGCAGTACAGTTATTGCCAGACACTTCTCCACTTGAAGAGCGATTGGTACACCTTGATCAGCTTGATGAGCATCATCGCGATGTTTCCCTGGCCAACGAGGCTCATAAACATAAGGTCAAGTGTCAATATGATAGGTTCGTTCGTCCTTGGATTTTTTCTGAGGGTGACCTTGTCCTGGTCTATGACCAAGATAAGGACCCCTTGGGGGCAGGAAAGTTTAAAACCATGTGTTTCAGACCCTTCATTATTAAAGAGGTATTAAAAAAGGGCGCTTATCGTTTGGTCGATTTTGAAGGGAATGCTTTGGCGGAGCCTAGAAATGGGCTCTACCTCAAGAAGTATTACTCATAACACGATCACTGTGGGTAACTTTTTGTAACATATGTATAGTCTTTGTACTATTACTTTTTAGAATATTACCTCTAGGTAGTGCAATCGTTTACTCATATTACACTCCTACCCGAGTTTTAGAATATTTTGAAGTTGTTGCTCGAGATCTGAAGTACAGCCATCAAGCCGAATCAACTTTTGGGAGATAGATACTCTATATGTATATCTTTCTGATTTCGAGATGTAGCTCCGCTGTGTATTATTCATGACTACTCTTTATGGTTATTTGACATGGATCTACAGTGTATTTGATTGGTAGCCATGGTTCTATTTTATCCCGAGCATGGGTATGCCAGCCTCGGTGAGACATTTGTTGTTTTGCAGACGACACCTCCTGGTTCCTTGATTCTTGGGCTCACTCATTCAGTATATCAGTACAGATTGGTAAAAGATTGGTAATGTATTTTGACCATCAGATTCTCTTCTGACCTCACACATTAGGGGGCATATGTTATAACCCTAAATTTCACCACACATTCTTACCTTGCATCAGGCCAACTCATATCCTTTCCTTGCCAAAAATATGCCGAAAAAACTCTTGAAAATCCTCTTGGGTCAAGGCCCACGCGCCCTAACCCACTACTGTACACGTGTACACGCTGGCAGGCCTACTACAACCCATGTGTACCTAGAAAAACACAAAAATAGGAAAGTTGTCGACGAGACAAAAAGCTATGGGTCAATTAATGAAAACTCCCGGCCATGCATGGCCGAGAGTTCGTCCAAAACCCTAGCTCCTTCTAGCCTATAAAATAAGGGGTAGGGGTACCATTTGGAGGAGGAAACTTATAGCGAAGAAACTCTTCCCATTTTCCGAATCCATTGTCCCAATCCTTTAGCCTTTCCTCAAGCCTAAGGAGAATTAACGCAAAGCAGTTGGAGGACAAAAGAAGAGGAGGAGCCCAGGATCAGGATCAAGGAGCGGTGGCCGGTCTCGACTTTGATTGTAAGTTGATTCATTTTGAAAATAATAAAAGAATACTTTTCCCATCCCAATGCATGAGTTATCTATGATTTGTTTAATTTGTGCTTAATTTCTAACCCTCAAGTAGAAAAGTAGCATGCATGCGTAGTGGTTTGCCTTGATTGCAGGATTATCTTTGGAAGGAGCAGAGCAAGCAAGAAAGAAAAGAGCAACGGATGATCTACTCTAAACATCATTAAAAAGGTTAGTAGTTCCTTTCCATGCATGTATTGTGAAAGAGGGGTTTAAGTTTTGGGTGGTAGGTTAAAAGGTAATTTCTTTACGGTCAAAATCTACATGCAAGTCTGACCCTAGTTTGCTAGTCCATAGGGTATTTTTCCCAACAACACCAAGTGATATGACTGATGCATCTACATGTAAATTAAACGTATTTTCGCAATCTAGGAATACTAGTATTGGTGTGGTTACCATCTTCTCTTTCAGGGTGTCCAATCCGCGCTGACAATCTTCATTCCATTGAAACTTGTTGTATTTTCTTAAAAAATTCTCCATTGGCACAGTGATTTACACATACCCTTTTATAATTTTCCTGTAGTATCCTGTGTGTCCCAATGTCAGTCTCAACTGATGGACTGATTTTGGTGGTGGTAGATTAACAATTACTACAATCTTGGCAGGATCTACTAGCAAGCCTTGTTTGCATACTATATGGCCCAATAGTATCCCAAAAGGTGTTTTGAAGATACACTTCTTGATATTTAACAATATTGGACATTGCCTTCATATTTCTAACATCAACCTCAACATCCCTACATGGTCTTTCAATAGACTATAGATTTTCCAATCGTCCAAATATACCTCTAGAAACTAGTGGATGAATTCTTTGAATGCAACTATGAATACTATGTAAAATGTTGCTGGTGCGTTCTTCAGTCCAAACGACATGACTATATACTAGTAGGATCCCCATTTCGTGGAAAAATTGGTCTTGTATCTGTCTTCTGGTGCTATCTTGATCTAATGGTAGCTTGGGAATCCATCGATGAATGATTAAGCTTCTTGTCCTCCTACGTTCTCCAAAACCTCGTCTGTGAAAGGAGTAGAGAATGAGTCATGTAAGCACGCATCATTCAACTTCCTCATATCGACACATATTCTTATCCCCCCTTGTTTCTTCTCCTGAACTACCATTGGGCTTACCCATTCAGATTCCTCTACAAGTTCTCTGATTCCAGCCTCCAACATCCTATCAATTTCGGCTTTAACATGTTGCTTATATATGGGGTTTAGTCTGTATGGTCACTATCTGATTGGTCTTGCCTCAGATTTGAGTGGTATCTTCATTTCACCTATCTCTCCTTATATGCCTTTCATTTCTGTGAATGTTTTTGGGAACATGTCATTGTACTCGATCAATAACTATGTTATGCTTTCCACTGTTTGCTCATCCCAATAGTCTCCAATGCTGGCCATTTTGGGATTCTCAATTGTCCCAATGTTGACTTTCTTCACCTTGATCGATGCAACAATTACATTTGATTCCATAGGTGGAACTTCCAATTCTCTTTCTCCCTCAACTTCATCAATCTGAATATTGCACAGGTCATCTTCATTTGGTGCTTCGTCCTGCACGTGGTAGCATGACAATAGTTCTTTTACTGTTTGTATGTTTTTTTTTTGTTCTTCTATCACAAGTTCAACATTTGGTTCTTTAATGAATATGACACCTTTGATTTGTTTAAGTGCTGAGTCTATGTTGGGTTTCTCATGCTCAAATGAGAAAGTGACTGTAAAGTTCTGTTGTAATATTGTCTGATTTGTAGTTCCTCTACGCAGTTCCTCATTTTTATACTAGTGTGCTGGGATGCCTTCTTATGTGTGAACAAAATGATGAGGCCATTCCTCCGATGATGTCATTCTCCATAGCGTTCTGCACTTCTCCAAGTGTTTTGCTGGTGCCCCTTTTCCGTCATATTTTTGCAGCTGGTTGCTTCCCTGTTCTGCGCCGAACCTAATACATAGTAACCGCTTACACTGGTACCAGTCATTAACTGTTTCTTTGTGCGCACCCCACCATTTTGTAGGTGTTTCCTTGAGTGCTATATCTAGGGCTAAGAGCTTATGATTTTCTAGGACTTCATCTTCATATCGTTTTAAGAATTCTTCTAATTCATTCACCCCATGGAAGTTGGGAGGTTCCCTTATCTCCATACCTACCCATCTTAGTATTAGAATATGAAAGGATGTGCTCATTTTACCATTGACAATATCACTATTGTCATCCAACTATAGGCCTAAGCCACCCTCCAATCACCTTGACCTTGATATAGAAGAATACTGGTAGAAATCAATAGCCAATCAAGGCTAATGCACCAAGAAAGAAAAGTAACCAAAGATGATCAGATAGTCCCACCCAGAAACTGGTGCAACACATTTCCCGAAACTTGCGCACAAAGCTGCCAAACTGTAGTGCAGACAACTAGATCTCTACAATTCTAAGAATGTGAATAATGAGAAACTGACGCCCTGCATTTATAGTAATATGGCAGGCTTGCCTGGGTCGACTTCTCCTTCTGGTTACTGATTAATTCATATTAATTATATTTTTGTAGCCGACATCTCGTCTAGG
The DNA here is from genome assembly GCA_009831015.1 of Picea engelmannii. Taxonomy (NCBI): domain Eukaryota; kingdom Viridiplantae; phylum Streptophyta; class Pinopsida; order Pinales; family Pinaceae; genus Picea; species Picea engelmannii. Next base: position 343,456 of record ML779328.1, read on the forward strand.
GTTTCCTTTACTTCCAAAATATTCTAATCTTTTCATAGGACACAATAGAGGTTCATACCTCCCAAAGATACCATAATATCAACACTCCCTTCTAGCTAGGGAGGTATGGCTGAGCACAAACAAACCATTCAACTGGTAGCAGCACGAGCACCATCATTATTATCCAACTGGATAATCTCCATGACAATTGGTACAATATCAATTGATAGAACACAACTATGTCTATCCACAGTAGTACACAACTACTCAAACCGTGACACATAGTCACAAACAATGGAACATATCCACCACAGTAGTATATCTTTACTTTCTAGAGAAAGGGTAATGCTTGATAGTTAATGTGAGCATACATCCTATGCCAAATCTCATTGGGGTTGACTTCGTTGTGTACAAGAGATTCTTAATTTTGTTCTAGTAGTCTATACAGATTTCCTTCATGACTTCCAATAACCCTAGCATTCTCTATGTTGGAGTCTTTATGCCATGATAACACCTTTCCATCCATGAAAGCTATTCTGTTTCCTTTGTCTTCTAGGCAAGATATCGATACAAGATTCTTTTCTAAACCAGGTACATATAAAACATTGCTTAAGTGAACATAGTTCCCTGTTTTCATTTTGATGGAGGCTTGTCCAAATCCTTCCATGGGGTAAGTAGTTTTGTCTCCAAGCTCTACCTTGTACGAGGTCTTCTTCTCATTTAGATTTGAGAGTCTGGATTTATCTCCCATCATGTTCCTAGAAGCTCCACTATTGATTATCCATATGTCATCTTCAATCGTTCCAGTAAGTGTTGAGTAGTGTAAAAGACTGATTGTTTGACTCATGTCTTCGGTTGACTGGTAATTGGTCATGCCTTGATCCAAAACTTAAACTTCATTGTTTCTGTCTTCTGAGAGAACCAAAAGGTGCATTGAGTTAGGGTGCATATGAATATATTCTTTTTGAGCGAGATGCTCCATCACAAGGTGTCGGATTTGAGATTAGTGTCTTTGGAAGATGCTCCTGCTAGTAACCCTAATGGAAGTGTCTTTGGAAGCTGCTCATGCTAGTAACCCTAGTGGCAGTTCCTCAACGAGCTCAATAGCCTAGAGGCTATGCTTCCTTCCGACATTTAGACTGAATGAAGGAGGTGTGGGCCCATAACTTGTTAGAATATGAAAGGATGTGCTCATTTTACCATTGACAATATCACTATTGTCACCCAACCATAGGCCTAAGCCACCCTCTGAGCACCTTGACCTTGACAAAGAATAATACTGGTAGAAATCAATAGCCAATCAAGGCTAATGCATGAAGCAAGAAAAGTAACCAAAGATGGTCAGATAGTCCCACCCAGAAAGAAAATGGTGCAACAACTTTCCCAGAACTTGTGCACAAAGCTGCTAAACTGCAGTGTGCACAACTGGCTCTCTGCAATTCTGAGAATGTGAATAATGAGAAATTGGTGCCCTATATTTATAGTAATATGGTAGGCTTGCCTGGGCTGACTTCTCCTTCTAGGTACTAATTAATTCATATTAATTATATTTCTGCAGTCGACATCTCATCTAGGGTTTCCTTTACTTCTTTTCTTCCTTCTGAAATATTCTAATCTTGTCATAGGTCACAATAGAGGTTCATACCTCCCGAAGATACCATAATATCAACTCTTACTGCACAGTCTATTCTTTCACATATTCTTGTGGAGAGTTCATGTAACCTCTACTACCAGTTTTCTAAGCCTGCATTTGAATTTGATGCACATGAGGTGATGCTTCTCCAACTGAGTACCCCATCTGCAATTGGGTTCACATAATCTTCTTTTCACTCGGTTTTTCTTTACAACTGGTTAATTTACTCCAGGTCTAAGCAAGTAGGTTCTACAAACCTTTCCCCTTCGGATGGGTCCAATGGCGCAATGACTCTATAACATCCTCACTCGAATGTCATATTCCTCGTCTTTAAGTTGATTATGGCTTGGTTATAAAATTCCCAATCCAAGCTAAGCAATCTTGAATAAGGTGTTGTGCCATCCACTATTTCTATTACTTTGAAGTCAACTTTAGTGCGCACTCCATCCAAATATACTGTCACTTGTTTTAATCTTCCAATTGGTAGAACTCTGTGTTTATTTTCTAGTTTCAATTGAACAGGTGAATATCCTAATGCAGGTTCTCCCATACATTTCCATGTCTTCTTGGGTATCACATTTAGTTAGGATCCTAAATCCAGTATAATATCTCCCATGTTGAAATCTCCAATGTTGGCGTTTAGTCTAAATTACATATTTGTCCTCCTTCTTGTATGCAAACGATTAACTATTTTTTGTTCTATCTTTCCTTCTGCCTCTATGTTACATGTTTCGAGCATATTTTGTAATACTTTAACATAGGATGGATCATTTAGTAGTCTAACACATGACTTCAAAAAACAATTAATCGTACTTACTTGTCCCCATGGCTATGTTTCTTTGGTGTGATATAGCGATGGAGGCATCTCGTACACTGATACTTCCTTCTTATACTATGTAATCGATGTTAATGCAATGTCTTACTTCATAAATTCTTTTGTAGATTGCTTGAATATCTCCTTTTCATTCTGCGCATCAAACTACTTCTTTGGTTCGACATTCTTTTTCACCCACTGGTGTTGTGTTGTCTCTTGTCTTGCGTTGTTTCCTGTTTTAGCTCCTCCCCACGTAACTATGTTGATGTTTCTTCTTTCATCCCTCTCTTCTGCCGAATTCCACTAAACATTTTGATTGTTATGATTTCTTTTCTCTTGTATCTTCCCTAATAGTGTCAGACATTCTTCTGTGTCATGATCTGATGCACGACAATAAATATAGGTCGCTCGTGGAAGTAGAAATTCTCTTGCATAGTGTCCTGGTTGTTGACAATTTTGGCATATCACTAGTCCTATGCCTCTTCCAAATCCTACTCTTTCTCTTCCTCCACCTCTGTAACCAACTCGATCCCCTTGTGGCATGTTATACTAAGGTGCCTAGTTATACTGCGCAAGATTATAGTGTGGCTGCATGGTATTGTACTGTGATTGCACACTGTTATATTGTTTTTGCATAGTGTTACACTGTTGTTGCGCAGTGTTATACAGGGATAGTACTTGGTTAAACTATGGTGCAACTTTCCCACTCATCATTTCTGCCTACACCCTGTACACATCTGATGTTCTTTTCCTCATGAGGTCCATGGTTCAGCAATATTTTTGATCATGGCCTATTGACTTGCAAAATTTGCAATACTGTCTGGTACTTCTGCATCATTGGGCAGTGATATGGATCATGTCTCTGTTTCTTATAGATATCACACCATAGTCTTCCTGTTGGCAATGGGTTTGGAATTCCTATTTCCATGTACTACATGAATGTTGGATATTCGTTCTTATGGTGTCCTTCTATCCTACATGTGGTACACCAAACAAATTCTCTTTTGTCCTTGCCTTTGTTCTAGTTTAGCTGGAATGTTAAGTTCTTTAGAGCCTCCTTCAGCTCTTCTATGGCTGGATCTATCTTCTGATATTGGTTTTCTTCCAGTTGTAAGGTTTCCTATAGAGCCTCTGTCTGTTTCTGAAACTTCTGTTGTCACAATGGATATTTAAGGTGTGGTAGCAGGTAATTGAGGAACATATGCCTATGATGCATATCTATCATGACATATTTTAGCTTCCCTTTCAATTGTTTGAATATCTGGTCAATCTCCCATATAGATTCTTCTAGTTTCTTTCTAATCTCTATCATCTCGTTCATGTATTGATCTTCTGAACTAGGCTTCTAGAACTCATTTATCAACAACTTCTTGATATCTCCAATCATTCTGGTTGTCCTTGACGGACTGTTTACAACTAAACTCATGTTCCAATCCAGTGCATGAGCTCTTGGTGTGATAGATAACTGTGCAATTTTAGTGTCCTCGTTTGTGATTTGTTTCGCTTCCAGATCTTTTCGTAGATAAACATGTGCTTCTCTAGGTCCTCCGACATCTCTCCTTTGAATTATGGTAACCTGATGGTGGGATCATGTCCTGCCATCTTGAATGTTGAACTAATACCTCTACGCGGTGTAGATACTTGACTAACGCTTCCTGAATTGGCTCCCCCAGTTGTTGTTCCTTGTGTAGATGTACTTCTTGTTGTCTTCCTTCTCCCGAAATTCGGTTGTCTAAATGGTGGTGTTCTTATTGGTGTATTAGTCCCACATGGGTTTATGGGTTCCACACTAACACTAACATGGATAGGAGTGTTGCCTTCTATTCTTTCTCTTGGACCTCTCATATTCCTCTCATATGTTGCACGTAGGATTTCCTCAATCTACTCCACAACCCAAAGATCCTCTATCTCCTCTTCATCACTTGCCAAGCATTCCCTTGCGGCTACAACTCTCTTCTTGGTGTTTACCTTATATTGGTAGGGTACTCCATTGCGTGTCTTTCCAGCTATTACCATGATCCGCTTGATCTGGTCTTCGTCCATTCTTTCTTTTATCCACTTCTCCTTCCATTTCTTCTTCTCCTGTCAGTGTTTCCCCCCTTCCCCCATGCACGCAAGGAAGTCTAGCTATCTGAATCCATTGTCATTACACCTTTGTTATATAGTAATATCTTAATAGAAGTATATAATGATCTAATGTACCTACCTCAAGGTCCCTTCAAGAACTCTTGTTCAGCTGCATTGTAAGACTTTGCTGTATCTACTGCAAATTATGTGATAAATCCTGTAACAATGTTGTCTAACCAAAAATCTACTGCACATGTAAACTTATTATCAACTTGTTGTAACTACGTGATCTCTTCAAGATTCCACTCTAGTTTTCTGATCCAATTTGTAGGATGGTTGTCTCTCAATATTTTTATCCACTCCTGTAATATATGTGAGAAATCACAGAAAAAGACTTCATGCAAGTCACTACATATGTACTTATCCAGATATTTGCGTCGTGTCAACTTCAGATTTCTGTTATCTTTCTGCGCAAACTCTAGCTCCTTTGTCTTCAACCATCTCTCTATGTATGCCTTCATTGGATTCCATGGTCTCAACATTCCCTTTTATATTATCATTCTCTCAACATGTTGTTATCCTGTCTATCATTCCTTCGACGTGTTTTCCATAAATATCATGTAGTCAATCCCATTTTCTTCCCACCAACCAAAACATAACCATTTTTTGGCTTTCTAGTCTTCTTGTATTGGTCTTTGGCTTACTTAGGATTCTTTATGGATTATTCTGATTCTATCTTACTATCATAGATTGACCCTGGTTAGGATTTGAAAAGCTCCCAACAAAATCCCTTTAAAACTATCGGCCCTTTTGGTAGACCAGAAGGCAACACAACACACAGAGTGTACTACGCAATCTCACCTGAGATAGCTCTATGGGTGGCTGCAATAATTAGGTGTTTGCAACCTACGAATGAGCGGAGATCTATGGTTGTGCTTTGTAATCTTTATTCATTCGATATAACATCTAATTATAACAATCATTCTATTCATGCACGTGGAATCCCAGATCTAATTATTTAATTCATTTATCTAACCTTCAAGAATTAATCATACATAGAGATGCATACATTCATTCACATAACACAGGTGTTACCATGGTTCACCCCCTCTTGGGATACGTCCAAAAATATCTGGCTCTCAAGCTCTTTATTATGGTTTAGTAATATGTCACGCTGCGTGTGTTTACAATATCATACATACTCTCTCAACATGCTCCTCGATCCCTGCAAGCCTGACTATATCGCACCAGGCTCCTTAGCTTGCGATCTAACCCTCGAGAACGAGTCACTCATTGCTTCCTAGCTTACCAGCTTACAAACTAGTATACTTCTTACAAATCTATGCCATCTTTGTCCTCTCTGGCTCTCCCCTCTGGTCCTTCCTCTCTCTTTTTCCATCTAATTACTACATATTTATATCCTTGGCTCATCAACCATTACAATACATTACAAAAACCCTAACCCTAACTTCGTTAGATATTCATTGCATGCACGCCTCACCTGCTTCTCTTACACGTGTTGCTTCTCCTTCCAATTGTCCTTTTCTCCTTGCATGCTTCTCCTCCAAAAATAACCTTTCTTCCCAAATCAGCCTGCATCCAAGAATTACCATAACCATGTTTTAATACAGACCATCTCCATTAATTTAACATGTTCAAGAAACGAGTTGATTAGATTCTAGAAGTAATACACACACATATATTACACCATAAAAATGCTCAAGAGGGGAGATGTGAGTTTCAAAGAGGAAATGCTACTCGAATATAATAGTGATAATGTTGTCTATTAACAATATAGTAACCCTTGAAAACGATTGAATGGGATAACCAGAGTGGAGAAAAACGCATGAATTTTTCTCAACATTTCTTGGATATAGAGGAACCACAACGAAGCCTTGGATATCTCGAGATTTCTATCATGACGTGTCTTATCCTACCTCGGCCAAGTCGAATAATGAAATCCAACGTTCAATAGAGAAGTTGAGTTCACTCCCAGTTTACGAAATGGCGAGTACATGTCAAAGTTCAAGCTCTTTAATAAACATGACTTGGGTATGAAATATAACTGTGAGTTATAAGACCTGATATAACCCTAAGTTGAGTGCCAAACAAACTCAAATTTTGTTCATGAAAATGCTCAAAGAGCATTCCTCTATGGAAAATTTGATCGATATTTTATATGATTGATACTTTTTATTTAAGAAAAGGTTGCTTAC
>ML779328.1:368013-454798 GCA_009831015.1 Picea engelmannii
TGGCGAGTTTAAGTCCAGTAGGTCTCGTACATCCAATTGGAGATGACCCAATGGAGGATGAACAATCTGAACATACCAATAGACGGGTCTTTGTTACCACTGGACATTGTCAAGGTGAGTACTCGAAGATGAATGAGTAGAGGTTGATCTGCCAAAATAGAAATCTGTTTGGACAATTGTAACGAGCATGACAGTGCTGTCAAATATGACGTGTGGAAAAGAGTTGGATGGTAGCTGCATAAACTGAGCCAGAAAAGGAAGAGAGATCTTTTTGAAAAGATCACAACAGAGTGCTAAAAGGAGCTGTAGGCACCATCTCGCGTAGTCTGTACAAAGAATTTGTCACTGTTTCATGACTAAAACGATTTTGAAGGTTTTCGTATTCTGTTTCCATGACTAAAACGTTTTTGAAGGTTTTTGTATTCGAAGTTATGGACCTATTTTTCCACACTGGTGCAAAAAATCTAAGAGGACTTCGTGATGATCACTAATTTCATTCACTAAAACAATTTAGTCTTTTTGGAGCTTAGAGGTGTTGTAGACTACACATGCAAACATATTTACAACCATTTATAAATATCAAATCCAGACTAGGGTTTTGAAAATTTACTCGGGTAGCATCGACTACTTTCTTCAAAGCGTGAATTCGTCTTTTGTTTTATTGATGTCACTCTCGATCCGTTAGCTCGACGCCAGAATTACATACCCAATGAAGACCTCTACTACGAAACTCCAATCCTCAAAGCTGCCTGGATTAAAAATTAAATTACCACCACGTCCTAGTGTTTCAGTACTACGTGGACAACACACACCGCACACCAATCACGTGATTTCGGGAATTTGAACATCATTTTTCACACTATGCTTTTTCCTCTGAAAGTCCAAAAGCCGATTCACAGTTCCTGACTGTCACCCGTCGACGTAATGATGGAACCGTGAATCGGCTTTCAGACTTTCGGAGGAAAAAGCGTAGTTTGAAAAACGATGTTCAAATTCCCGAAATCGCGTGATTGGTGTGCGGCGTCTGTTGTCCACGTAGTACTGAAACACTAGGACGTGGTGGTAATTTTTAATCCAGGCAGTTTTGAGAATTGCAGTTCCGTAGTAGAGGTTTTCAATGGATATGTAATTCTGGCGTCGAGCTAACAGATCGAGAGTGACATCAATAAAACAAAAGATGAATTCACGCTTTGAAGAAAGTAGTCGATGCTACCCGAGTAAATTTTCAAAACCCTAGTCTAGATTTGATATTTATAAATGGTTGTAAATATGTTTGCATGTGTAGTCTACAACACCTCTAAGCTCCAAAAAGACTAAATTGTTTTAGTGAATAAAATCAGTGATCATCACGAAGTCCTCTTAGACTTTTTGCACCGGTGTGGAAAAATAGGTCCAGAACTTCGAATACAAAAACCTTCAAAAACGTTTGAGTCATGGAAACAGAATACGAAAACCTTCGAAATCGTTTTAGTCATGAAACAGTGACGAATTCTTTGTACAGACTACGCGAGATAATAATTGTCATCAGTGAGGTTGTGGAATACTATCTAAGAATGTGGGAAACGCTATTTGAATTTCATAAAAAGATTTCTGTCCAAAAAATAAATCGCCTAACAATCACGATTAAAGATTCACCTGAAAGAACCACAACGGCCATGGTGTTGAGGCCAACAACTTCAAATTTGGAGATAATTGTATCTACGGAGTCGGTGGGAAATGGAATGTTGGCAGTTGTTGGCAGTTGTGCTATCCCTTCTACCTTAACAGAACTTGCCAGAATGGACCTCCGTTCTACAATTCAAAAATATTTACTATTTCAAATGCTCTAATTTCTCGGAAATTTTCATTCAAATTTCAATCAAATTTTGGCACTGAAGAAATGAAATTGAATTTAATATATACCAGAAACAAAGAGGCACGACACAGTTTGGATATCTGCGCTGGACACAGTTTGGTTGCATTCGTTCTCCAAAGCTGCCTTTTGGGAGGCTCGCACACAAATGTTTTGATATTTATAGAGGTAATTCTTTCCGCGCCAAGAATGGGAAGAACGTTGTGTATTTTCTTTAAGAGGAAGAGTGGTAATTGTTGGCCACCACTCGCGTAACTGCCTCACAACGGTTACCGTAGTTGATGACAGTTGTACTATGTGGACCCGGAGGCAAAGAAGTCCAGAAATTTGGAATTCGGGATACTAAAAGGAAGCAGGTGTAAAAGTTTCCGAAATCCGAAATTATGATATGCCGTGAGATACGACTCATAACTACTTGCGCTCCGATCCACTCTTCACCACTCATCTTACCTTCTGCTCTTGGTTTGATCTAACAATCGAGCTCTATTTCTCATAATCACGATGGAGACGGACTCGTTATTCCGTGGATTTACAAAGGAACTCACGGCTAACGGCCTCGCAACATTACCAGATCTGATGGGTCGTGAAAGATTCTCATTCTCCCAAACAGATCCTACGTCCCACATTACTGTGCAGCCCCATACCATGTCTATCGTGGTTTTATAATACCGCTACACCTTCTGATCTTCTTAACACGACCAAGGTAACTTCTTGGCACTCAAGAATGTTTTGAGGTTTGAAATTGGTTTCTCTTGACACAATTTCCACCTGGAACCTTAAATCTCATGACCATTTATTGGACCCATCCAAGCTCAGTGTTTGAACCTTGGCTCAAAATTTGAATTTTGTCCATTTCGAAAACAATTCTTTTTCGAAACTTTGCTTCAACTTCTACTAACATGGCCCATCCAGGTTCAATGTTGAAACCTTGGCTTTGATATCATCTTGTAACGCCCCCAACTATCATCACCCTCCCGAACAATGCTACCCAAACACCTTGTCTTTTACAACTAGTTTTGATACCAACTTATAGTATCACGGACAACATATTTCAATCACAAAGTTATTCATGATAAGAAATAGAGCATTGATATGACTGGACTGAACATTCTTGTTACTGTTCTTGTACCTTGCATATAATACTTTACCTTGCATATAATACTTTGCATGTTATTGGATGTTCATTGTAAATAATATTTGGTTATTCTCTTCCCTATAGAAGTTATGTATTTCAAAATTTTTTACCTTGCATATAATTCTTTGCATGTTATTGGATGTTCATTGTAAATAATATTTGGTTATTCTCTTCCCTATATAGAAGTTATCCATTTCAGAATTTTTTACCTTGCATATAATACTTTGCATGTTATTGGATGTTCATTGTAAATAATATTTGGTTATTCTCTTCCCTATAAAAGTTATCCATTTCAAAAAAATTTACCTTGCATATAATACTTTGCATGTTATTGGATGTTCATTGTAAATAATATTTGGTTATTCTCTTCCCTATAGAAGTTATCCATTTCATAATTCAATTGAAGTCAACCAAATCCTTTTTCATACCACCTTAAATTGGAAACATAGGACTTAATTGGCCATGTAGAAAACCCCTTCTTAGGCTAGAGACCTTAGCCTAAAAGAGTATAAATAATTCTATTGAGGTGACATTGAACTACTTACTTGTTTATTGCCCCAAATTCTTCCTCACAAGATAGGATTATCCCTTTCAGTAGAGTTTTAAAAGACAAGATGTTCATGAATACTCCGACATCTTAATGACACAACGACTTAAGAGGAAGAGGTGGCCGCAGGGGCATGTAACCAATGACATGCAAAGGGAAATATAGAAGATTCGTAGTGATAGATAATTGGGTGTCTTCCCTTGTAGTAGGAAATATTCCTAATGCCAGATAATTGGGTATGGCCCAAAAATCATAACGCTAGACCGTAAACCATTGAATGACTATTTAGAAAATACTGAGAAGATTGACAAACCCGACTATTCAATCGACGACATCACCTTATTTCAATTTAGCCATCAAAAATTCATTAAAACATAAATTGGCATTAATATTCCTACCTCAAATGCGAGGATGAGTGCACGGCTTCCTAATATTTGAACCACACAATATTCGAGTAGATAACACAATTTGTATAAGTTTGCACACATGAAGGACCCAAATTAGGGTTTTGATATGGATAACCATTTGTGTATTCATGATGAGAGACGTCCCTATATCATAGTAAGTGTTTAATTATCCTTCTCCCACACCATATGCTCCCACACCTTGGTAGCACAATTGCCATAAAATATATGGCGAGTTTAATCAGATGGAATGGTTGTTATTGTTACGAATATTATGTGCATGTTACTACATTTTCTCAGTATATTGGTAGTTCTTTGGTATCATGGACTTCTCCATACTTGTATTGGTATTGGGGTTCCATAATTGTTCATTAGATGAGGATGAACTAGCCTTTCTCTAGCCATAACACTAGAGCTTCCTTATAAATATGGATTACTCTGCTAGCTGCTGATTTCTCACGGTGGTTCAAATATCCTTTCCTCCATAATTAATCCATCATTTTTTTGCCATTTATCCTGCAACATTAGGGTCCTTGACTGAAAGTTCATTGAATTTGGATGTATAAAAGGTTTCTATGAAGGATATGGAGTGTACAACAACTGATTTGTATATGGAATGTACAACAACTCATTTGCAGAGTTTCAAGTTGAGAAAGTTGGAAGATAGAAATCAAGTATATCCCATATTGCACTAAAACTGGATATGCATTGAAAGTGGGCTTCATAAAATCGTCTTGTTTATAATGTATTCTTTTGATGATGATCGTTATTGGGAATAGAGAAGCTCACGGGGAAATCACGCTCTCACTATCTGGACTAAGATACATGCCACTAGAGCTCATATAAGTGAAGGATGAAGAATAATTTGACATAATGGCCGATTGAATAACTTATTGTGGTCACCTTCTAGATAACAAATATTTTAATATTTATGTCGAAAATGCATACATTTATTGATACTGAGTACAATTAATCACCTTTTAATCTAAAATTCTAATTTGATGGCTAACAATTGAAGATGCTGGCATATTCTTAGTTGTCCTCCCAAATCAATGAATATGAGTTCCTCTTCATAACTTCCTTGTATTTTTGAATGTATCCGTTAACCTGTTTACCTAATCATATTAAGAAATTACTGTAGCACTATATGATTAAACTTTGGATTTAGCAAGCTGGCTATGCTAGCTGTAGACGCTCATTTTCTTAGTTGTCCTCCCAAATCATTGAATATGAGTTCCTCTTCATAACTTCCTTGTATTTTTGAATGTATCCGTTACCCTGTTTACCTAATCATATTAAGAAATTACTCATTTTCTTAGTTGTCCTCCCAAATCAATGAATATGAGTTCCTCTTCATAACTTCCTTGTATTTTTGAATGTATCCGTTAACCTGTTTACCTAATCATATTAAGAAATTACTGTAGCACTATATGATTGCCACGTTTAAATGATTAAACTTTGGATTTAGCAAGTTGGCTATGCTAGCTGTAGACGCTCATTTTCTGGTTATGCGTTTCATTTTCTGGCTGTACGTTTCATTTTTTGTCCGCACCTTTCAGCGTTCATCAGCCACAGTTTTGAGTGGCTGTGCTAGTTTATGAATAACCATTAAATGGTCTCCTCGTATGATTGGAGGGATAGCCTTTGAGTTAAGTGGATAAGCAGATCCAGGCACTCTAGCCATCCTAAGTTTGTCGGTGCCTGTCTTTCTTAACATCCTGATTCTCTGGCTAGCGTGTCTTATGGGCCTGTGTCATCACGATGTCTTGGGGGTATACATGAGAAACTCACTAGTGGGGGAAAACTTGAGGGGATATTGATCTGACTCTTAATGCAGGATTATCTATATCATAGTCATTTCATTCAATTTGAATCTTGGTCAACTCAAAAAATTGTGGAGCAAATCGAGTAGATAATCGAATTGTATTCTGACCTGCTTTCCTGGCAGAAGATGAAGAAGGAAGTAATTTTACCCCACCAAATTGCTCGTTCCTTTCATATAGATTGAAAACTTCTCCCTTCTTTTCTTTCTCCCTTGTGCCATAAGAGAAGTAGGGCGGAAGTATCCAATATGGAGGAAAGGAGCTAATGTATCCAATCTAGACAAAAGGAACCAGCAAGTTGGTCAGGAAGAATTAGCTCCATAATCTTCAACCAAGAAAGCACATCAAAATAGAGTTCAATTACTTGCCATAATTGCACCACACTTCTTTGAGTTGAACAAGAAAGCGAATTTCAAACATGATGGGATGACTATGGAATGCTTAATCCAACAGTCAAAGTCGGATAAAGATCCCAACAAGTTTCCCTCCGCTAATGAGTTGCTCTTGAATATGCCTCCCCAAGACATCATGTTGACACTACCGATGAAAGTAGTGAGGGCGACAGAAGGTAACAAAATATAGGCACCGCCTAATAGAGGACAGGAGCGATAAAGCATTTTGAGTGCCGATCAACTGCATATTGCAGCTTATCCACATAACTCAAGACCTCAACCTAGAATCTGACGTTGAGACCATTGAATGGTTGTTAAGAAAAAATTAGTTATCTAGAAGATGACCACAAAAGGCTATTCAATTGACCACAACACCTAATTCCACTTCCACCTTCATTGATACGAGCTTCAATGGCGCGTATCTCAGTCCAGATAATGAGAGCGTTATTTTCCTCACAGGCTTCTCCATTCTTAGTCATGATCATTAGCATAATCTTTGAGGACATTAAGAACAAAGGTTTTTATGGAGCCCACTTTCAACGAAAATCTAATTATAGTGAAATAGTGAAATCTAATTAAGAACTGGTGACTTTGCAAACCAGTTGCAGTATATTCCATATCCTACACAACAAACTGTTATACACCCAAAATTCAACAAACTTTTCTCCATGGACCCCTTGTTAGAATAAAGCTTACTTTAGTAAGAGATAACTGTTGTAACTGTGAGTTTCAACCATTATTGTTGTAACAGTGAGTTTCTAGGTTTACTATAATTAGCTAATCAGATCCACTTAAGTCATTGATCTGCATGCTATATATGTAACCTCCATTTGTTTGTTAAGCAATGAGAAACGTTTTGTGTTGTGTGAATTAATTCTTCCAATTTTAACTTGGTATCAGAGCCGGAGTAATGCTACCATGAGGTTGAACGCTGTGTGCAAGAGTGCGTGAGCAGTCTAAGCATGAGAGCTACTGTCAATGCGTAGAGGAGATCGCAGAGCAGGTCACTCTTTCCGTTGCCGTTGATTGCCGTCGCATTGTTGCGTGGAGCTGTTCGTGGAGCTATGTGTGGTGAGTATTCTTGCATGCATGGAGTCTGGAGCATGAGGTTGGAGCAAATGTGCTAATCATGAGGTTGTTGGTGCGGTGAGGTTGCTACAGCGTGAGTTTTTTTGAGTTACTCACTATTTGCATGCATGCATATGTGTAGCATTGAATAAGATTTGCATGCGTTGGATTGTTTGAGAGTGAGGTTTAAAATTTTCTTTTAAATAAAAAAGGGGATATTTTGAATATTAAAGTGAATGCATGTGGATAAAGTAAATGCATGTGTATACGTGAAGTTATAAATCCTTTTATTAAAGTGGGTAAGAGATTTAAGGATGAAGGAAGGTGAAGTGGAATTTAGTTCACATTCTGAAGTTGCACTATACTTCAAAGGACAATGCATCAAGCGTGCAATAGATTTCTCCATGAAGTACAATTATCTCACTAAGGAGCTACCGCATTCAAAGCAAATGACCATCGAAAATATTTCAGCATTTGGTATCTTGGTGTGGATAGATATGAAGGAAGAACCACCATAAACTGTCACTGCTTATGTGTGGTGTGTTTAAATTTTGTTTATGTATGTTAGATATATTATATGTGTGTGAAAGAGTGTGATTTTTATTTGCAATCAAATGTTGAAGAACCAAATATGTAACAGAGTGACATAATTCAGGCTTGTTGTTCTTCATGTTCTTCGGAGCTATAAGAAACACATAAATGGTTGAAGTCTGTTAAAAACTGAAGATTATTGTTGTACTTCGGTGCTTCAAAGTCAAAAGTTACAGGTTACCTCGTTGTTTTGTAATGTGCTATTGTTCAAGTGTTTATGTAAAAATAAGAACTGGTATCTTGATGCAAGCTGGTAGCCCCAGTTTCAAGTACACTGTTTTTATTGGAAGTCACCTTGTGTAAAGGAATGTTGAAGACATTCAGTATCCAAACTGTTCTTCTATATACTGAAGGATAGCCGAAAGCAAAAATCCGACAGATGAAGGCAAGTTCATAGAATGCATGAAACTTTTATCACGGAAGCCCCGATGAGCCAAGTTGTCAAATTGTCCAGTATACAAGTGCAAGAAAGATGGTCAGAGGTGTTTTGAATTTAAGTGTGTCAGTGGGTAGCTCAAAGAAGAGGAAGAAGAAAGAGCGGAAGCCGTGTGATGGAAGAGTGAGTTTCAGTGCTGAGGAAGACCAGATCAGACAGACAGATGAAAGTTCTAGTGTTGTAATGTTTTGTGTTGTATTGCAATTTGTAAAGTAAGCATTAAGGGAGGGTGTTAGAATAAAGCTTACTTTAGTAAGAGATAACTGTTGTAACTGTGAGTTTCAACCATTATTGTTGTAACAGTGAGTTTCTAGGTTTACTATAATTAGCTAATCAGATCCACTTAAGTCAGTGATCTGCATGCTATATATGTAACCTCCATTTGTTTGTTAAGCAATGAAAAACGTTTTGTGTTGTGTGAATTAATTCTTCCAATTTTAATTCCCCTGATGTAGGAGGGGCAATGGCAGCAAATGATAGATTCATTATGGATGGAAGAAGATTGAAACCTCTAGGAGAAATTGGAAGCTTGCAGAATAATCCATATTTATATAAAAATAGTAGTTCAATGGCGGGAAAGGGTCTCATTGGGGGCATGTAGATAACTTTTCATATGTTGAACAAGTATGGAACCGTAACACCATTAGTCGCACGTCCATTCCACAGTGATATTGTCCTCTAAATCCATTAGCTATGACATAAGTCATATGAGGTGGATCAACACTGGTATTGGAGAGGCTGCAAAGTGCAGTACCATCAACACCAACGACAACAGGAGGTGAATCGCATTGAACAAGGTGGTGGGATCAATGGTTTTGGCGAACCCATAATACCACAGAAAAGAGTATCAATAACAGTGAAAGAAATGTCATTTCATTGAACTGGCCCTTTCTTCACCAACAACTCATATCTAGGCGTGGAGGCTATTGTCTACAAGAAGGAACCATAACTAAACACAAACTCTGATATATGGGGACTGATCTCACCATGAATACACAAATGGTTATTCATATGGAAACCCTAAATTTGGTCCTTTATATTGACTGGATATCAATTTATGGCAGTTTGTAAAAAAAGTAAAAATAAATCGCCAAACAATCACGATTAAAGATTCACATGAAAGAACCACAACGGCCGTGGTGTTGAGGCCAACAACTTCAAATTTGGAGATAATTGTATCTACGGAGTCAATGGGAAATGGAATGTTGGCAGTTGTGCTATCCCTTCTACCTTAACAGAACTTGCCAGAATGGACCTCCGTTCTACAATTCAAAAAGATTTACTATTTTCATTCACATTTCATGCAAATTTTGGAGCTGAAGAAATGAAATTGAATTTAATATATACCAGAAACAGTTTGGATATCTGCGCTGCACACAGTTTGGTTGCATTCGTTCTCCAAAGCTGCCTTCACCGCGTCTAGCGTGTGCGATTTTGGTAGGCTCGCACACAAATGTTTTGATATTTATAGAGGCAATTGTTTCCGCGCCAAGAATGGGAAGAACTGTAACAGAAAACGTTGCGTATCTTCTTTAAGAGGAAGAGTGGTAACTGCTGGCGTAACTGCCTCACAACGGTTACCGAAAATCAAACGTCTAGGTAACCTAAACAGTTACGTTTTAAGTTATTATTATTTTTTTTTATAATTTTTAAATATATAATTTTTATAACGATGATGTAACCGATGGTGGCTCTACATGTGCTTCTCATTCAATCTAGTCACGAAGACTCTTCAAGTTCCGGCCTCATTAGAAGAAGTTATTAAAAATAATGATCTAATTAAATTATAAGATGTATCTTGGCTAAACGTGGTGACTTATGAGTTTTGCGATGTAAATTTGGACAAAATAACTATTTTTTTGTTGTTTAAATTGCATTTCTAGATGCATAAATGGATTCAGCGTGCTGAAAAACTCCTGGGGCACTCGGATTATACAAACTTAGGCACTCAAATGTGCAGATCCAATCATTCATCACCCGATTTTGCGCAAAATCATAGAAAAGTTGTCGTAAAACAACCAAAAGGTAGAATGTGTTAGCACCAGAAGTTACCTCTGGATTGCGACAGAGGTAAGCCCAGTACCCATCAGTTTGTATGTCACAATGAATAATTTAAAGAGGGTCGAATGGGTGCAGACTCAAGATAATATCATTTTAACTCAGAAAGTTGGACCAGCATGCACACACAAATGAGGTCTTGATTCGACTTTAGTTAATAAGTTGTAGTAAGGGTGAGCAGGAGGAAGAAATTGAGGACAAAATGAAAAGGTCTTCTCTGAACAACAGGTCTTCGAGTAGCCTAAAGAGAAAAAACTCAGAAAACAAAATCCTCTTGGATTTAGAGTTCAGGAGACTGAAAACGCTATAATTGTGTTATAATCCAACATTCATTACCACACAGTCATAAACATCCATGTGAATCATTCAATCATGAGCATTCAATATCAGATGCAATAAAGCATGGAAACATGAAGCTAACTTTCATCAAACAAGAAATCTCAGATCGAATTACATAACCAGATAGTCAGAGTGCTTTATAAAAACTTTACAATGGAGGAGCTTAGCTCAACCATCGATCATTACAAAATAACAGAACTCCATACATATACTCAAAAAATTTGTAAACAATAGAAGAGGCATGCTCGAACTTCAATGGCGTTGCATCTTCTTAGTCAAACTATGCATACAGTCTCTTATGCACACTCCTTCCCCTGTCAGACGCAAGATCAGACTGTCGGGGTTGACAAATTACCTACATGGTCAGACCTTTCTGACCTTCCATTCATGGGGGAAAGACGATGTTTCAACCACCTTCCCTCGCTTTCATTAACTGCTTCATCAGGATCAGAACGAGGCTGAGTAGACTTGACACGTGGAAAACGTGGAAACCTCTTTTTGCGGCCAACACCGGTGTTTCGGCCCTTGGTGTAGTTTACATGAACTTTGTACATTTACCCACATGCGACCTCAGGTCATGACCCAGTGCTTATCTCCATAGATGCTTCAGGATTTCGTCCTTCGGGAATCCTCATATCACTTGACAACAGAATCCACGACTCTCCTGATTCCCAAACTCCCGAACTGGAGCCTAGCGAGTGCTAGCTCCCCTCCGATATGAACTCCGCTATGAATTGGGTCTCTATCCACGAAAGTTTCGGGACTTCGCTTCTCGGGGATTCGGGGCATTGCGTGCCTTCCTCACTCCAAAATTCTTGAAGCGGCATTCTCCGTTGTCCCAATATGTGCGCGCCTTAGCACAACGTGCCCCGACTTTGGATGACACACATTTATGGGTTTTTAAGCCCCCTTCTTTCGCATTTTGTCACCCAAGGGCCAAATCTAAAGGAAAAACACCCCCCTGCAAGAATATGTGATAAAATTAGGCTCCATGGGGTATATAGTCCTCCCTACAAGGCTCTAAGAACTCCTTTTACAGTTCTAGTCACCTTTTGCATTGGGCTATGGAGTCAAGCTCAAAACACCCTGTTGAGGAATACAGGCTGATAAGTAAAATCGAAAATAAACACACATGCTTCAAGGAGTTTATTTATGTACAGTCCTAAACTAATTGATTTTTATACAGTGCTGGGTGAAAGCAAATTTCCACCATAGCCATTCAAGTAACTTCCTAACTAGAAGATCCTTCACTTTATCTGTGATTAGTAACAGATGATACAACTGTGACAGCAGAGTGGTTACATCCTTCAACTTTCCTCCTAATGTTGAGGTTAGGATAAAGATGAGAGACTTCAAAACATGAAGGAAATACAACTCCATGTATTCCTTCACAGGCTCATAGGCCAAGCGACAAACTCCAGAAAATTTATAACAGGAACTGTCACACAACTGCTTACACATGGTTGAATATCTCTGGTAGGCACAACTGAATGAGAAGTTGATGCAGGTTGACTGACCTCAAACGATGGCTGCTCACTTACAGGCTCTGGACAAGAGATAAACTACTCCTCCTGTTGCTCCTTTTCTTCTTCATGGCTCTTCCAAGGGTCAGATTCATAATCATCATAAGCAAGACCCGTGGGAAATCTTTTCTCTTCGATCTGCTGCTCAACGTCTTCTGCAGGCCCGGGAAGGCTAATTTCCTCATAATATTTTTCTTTAATGAACAGAGGATGGGACTCTATAGTATGTTCTTGGAAATCCTGCATATCCAGCTTAGAATGTGATCCATAGCTATCATATACAGGCTGGTTGCTTCCCAGGTTAGCAAATTGTGATGCAGGGCTCTACTGCTCCTCATCCGAATAATCATCAAAGTTTGAAATAACAGGCACATTAGGAGAAGAATGAAAGGCCTCTACAACTATGAAATCTTCATCATCGTCCGCAGTAGAGCTACCAAGAACATCTGCTTCAAGGACTGGAAAATCCTCTGCGCTTTCCTCAAATTTGAACCTTTCTATCTCGGTAGAGAGTGATTTTACCAGCTCCACCAGCCTACCCAAAGAATCTTCTTCCTTCTCATGGTCCTCATTAGACACAACCATATCTTGATCATGGTCTTCATATTCCTCACAACAATTATGACAAATAAACTTAGAGGAATAAAACTTTTGACAGTGCCTATTGAAAACTGCATGAAACTCTCTCAAGGAGAAAATGCTCGCAGGGGGTAAGGAATGATACCACTCATGAGGATCTCCTGTTAGTGATATCATGAACATTTTTAATAATACATCCTCATGATGTATCTCCCATTGATGCATGAGTTCATGAAACTTACAAAGATGCTGAGCAGGATTGTCCTCTTTATGCTCTCTAAATATGGGCAAATAATCATCCCATTCATCCATAGTAGGGACAACATTAGGAAAACGAGGAACATCGGAAAAATTAAACGGATAAAACCTTCGAGCCAAGATTTTTTCCATTTCAGACTAGTAGAGTCACTAATCGATCCTTTAACCATGGATTCGCCAAGTGAAAGATGTGCCGAATGAGGGTGTCTAGTCTTTGTTCACCATCAAAGACCAGATCTGATCATTGTGTTCTCCCAGGGGCTATAGCTATAGCCAAAGGAAGACACACTGAAACAATGGAGTCACCACAGTGGAATCACTAGGTGCAAGATGTAATCTTCAATGGTTCTGATGTCTGATGCACCTTCAAAATTAGAAGCTCGTTGTTGTTTTCACAGGGAATATATATTCACTTCCATCCTCAACAACGACACCATAAATATTAACACCAGAAGCCACCTATGGATTATAGAAGAGGTAAGACCAGTACCCATTAGTTTGTATGTCACAATGAATAATTTAAAGGGGGTTGAATGGACATAGGCTAAGGATAATATCGTTTTAACTCAGAAGGATGGACCAACATGCACACACAAATGAGGTCTTGATTCGGATTTAGTTAGTAAGTTGTAGTAAGGGTGAGAAGGAGGAATAAATTGAGGAGAAAATGAAAAGGTCTGCTCTAGACAACAGGTCTTCCAGCAACCTAAAGAGGAAAAACTCAGAAAACAAGATCCTCTTGGATTCGGAGTTCAGGAGACTGAAAACGCTATAACTATGTTATAATCCGACATTCATTACCACACAGTAATAAACATCCATGTGAATCATTCAATCATGAACATTCAGTATCAAACACAATAAAGCATGGAAACATGAAGCTAAATTTCTTCAAACAAGAAATCTCAGATCGAATTACATAGCCAGATAATCAGAGTGCTTTATAAAAAATTTACAATGCAGGGGATTAGCTCAACCATCGACCATTAAAAAAAATAGAACTCCATACATATACTCAAAAATTTTGTAAACAACAACAGAGGCGTGCTCTAGCTTCCATGGCACTGCATCTTCTCAATCAGACTATGCATACAGTCTCTTTTGCACATGCCTTCCCCTGTCAGACACAAGCTCATATTGTCTGGGCTGAAAAATTGGCTACATGGCCAGACCTTTTTGACCTTCCATTCATGGGGGAAAGACGATGTTTCAACCACCTTCCCCCTCTTTCATTAACTGCTTCATCGGGATCAGAATGAGGCCGAGTTGACTTGGCACTTGGAAAACGTGGCAGCCTCTTTCTGTGGTCAACACCGGCGTTTCGACCATTGGCGTAGCTTACGTGAACTCTACACCTTTACCCGCATGCGGCCTCGGGTCATGACCCAATGCTTATCTCCATAGGCGCTTCGGGGTTTCGTCCTTCAGGAATCCTCATATCACTTGACAACAAAATATCTAACTCTCCTGATTCCCGAACTCTCGAACTGGAGCCAAGCGAGCGCTAGCTCCCCTCCGATATGACCTCCACTATGAGTTGGGGCTCTATCCATGAATGTTTCAGGACTTCACTTCTCAGGGAGTCGGGGCGTTGCGCGCCTTCCTCACTTCAAAATTCTCAAAGTGGCATTCTCTGTTGTCCCGATATGTGCGCGCCTTAGCACAACATGCCCCAACTTTCGATGACACACATTTGTGGGTTTTTAATCCCCCTTCTTTCACATTTTGTCACCCAAGGGACAAATCCAAAGGAAAAACACCCCCCTGCAAGAATATGTGATAACAGAATGTGTGGAAATTTGCAAATATTGTTATGTCATTTTTAATTGTGTAATTGCAAATCTTGTTATGTCATTTTTAATTGTGTAATGTTTTTGGTATCATTGGTGCTTGGGTTCATACCCTTCCCATTCAACATCTTATCTCTTCTTAACTCACCATATCTAGATTTAAGTGATGTAACTTCCCCTTTCTACGATCATTAACATTTGGGATTAGAATTACAATAAAGGGGTGGCTTCTGTATAATTATAATGATATTTTGTTTCCTTTTTCACGATGTAAAAAGGGGTGGCTACTTTATAATAGTTTATTTTGTGTCTTTATATATATATATATATATATATATATATATATATATATCTTGTGTTTGTATTAGAGTATAAATAAGGGTTTGGTTTCACCACATTCACCATAAACCAACCATGGTATGATGAATGAAAATAATTATGAGACAAGGAAGTAGCATAAATCACAAGATACTCAAACCAAGACACTCCACCACATCAACATCATGGATCCAAACCAAAACATCCCATACATCACAACATGCTCAAACCAAAATGCATATTGTTCCCATTGTAACACCTTGTTTCCCCCAATATTTAAAAATAACTATGTTGGCCAAGAACTATGGCAAACTCAAAGATGTGAATGTTTGATTTGACGGACCTTTGCATAAAAGGTCGATGAATGTAAATTATATAATGAATATGTGTTGCATGACTGTTGAGAGGGGGTGGTGCTAAAAGAGACCACGATGGCTAATGAGAGGTGGTGGAAGGGACTTGGAATGGTTGCGTTAACTTCCACCGAGCCAGTACCGTACTGGTTTATACTTGCTCACAAACCAAAGTAGCTCTCTGATCCTGGAATGGATTTCCCATCAGATTGGTAGGTGGGGAGGCTCCTCAAGAGTTAATGAGGGGATGGGAGTGAACCGCCCATCCATAACAACCCTCAGACCTGATCACGGATGGTGGAATTCCCGCCACACACAACGTTGTAGACATAAATTGGCAAGAGAGGAAATGTGGTAGGAGAAGAGCAGTGCACGCAACGGGGATCGCGAAAGAGACTGGAGAAACCCTGGAAACACAGGGAGTTCTGAATACTAGAAGAAGGAGAGTAACCTTCATCCTGGATTATTTTTCCTACATCAGGAGAAGGAGAGTAACCTTCGTCCTTGATTTCTGTTGAGCTGGAAGTAGGATACTGAACCTCAAAGCATCGTGGTCTAGCTTGGGGGTGGCTAGTGGTAAATCCATTTGGAGTCACTGAGCCTACGGTTGGGTGGAAACGAGCACCCCTCTCAGCAATTGCATCATGCCTGGTAGATCTGATAAGTGTTTTATACCTTGTATTTCGAACTGAATGTCATGAATACATGCTTATGTTTATATGCCCATAAGAATTTCTGTGTAGAATGATTGCCTGGTGTGTTAGACTGGAAATAATGGATTCCTATGTATGCTTACATTCCATAGTCAGTTTTTGTACAAAGGATTAAGGTTGGGGCATGAATTTTCTCCACTGAGAATCGTCTTGTTTTCTTAACTCTCGTAATGTTCCGGGAAGGCTCCTCAAGAGTAGTCTTCCTC
This sequence comes from Picea engelmannii, assembly GCA_009831015.1. NCBI lineage: Eukaryota > Viridiplantae > Streptophyta > Pinopsida > Pinales > Pinaceae > Picea > Picea engelmannii. The sequence goes on from ML779328.1 coordinate 384,399, forward strand.
GGGGATTACCCCATAAACCTTGGAGCCGTGCCAAAACTTTACCTAGAGACTCGACTAAGATTCGGGACGATTTCCCAAGAACCGTTTGAAGGTTCATGAGATCTGGGTCTGAAAACCTTATGCAAGGAAGGATAGCTCTCTAAGGTCTCGGAGTCATGGGAGTTTGAAACCCCGAGAAGTTGAATTTCGTGATTCAAGCTTAGAAGGGATAGCGAGACCAATTATAGAAACGAATGGTTGAAATCCTTTCGGGAATACCCCAGATCTATCGAGACCGATGGATCTAGAGAAGGAGTGCAGGCGTTAACACCTCGACCCTTTCAGCCTTCACATGTAGCGATGGGATCCCGGACCGTAGATCCAAGGATTTGACAGAGCCCTATTGACCATCGATCTTAGCCTTTGTATAGGCAGGAGAGTAGCATTTCGTTGACTCATGACTTGGAGTGGTCAAGGGTAGGGCTGCATGAACTCACGATTCACGAGATTGCAACGTGATCATGACCATTGGATCCAAGGCACGGGACAACCGTTGGATCAGAACTTTCGTGGTTATCACCTATCGAGGGTTTGGAACTTGAGGGAGTTTATTTTCAATTGTAGAAGTCACAAAGTGTCGAGCGCCGAGGGCTCGTGCAAACACGTGACCCATCCGTAAGTGGTGACCACGTGGTTGAAACGTGGCATAACAACAAGCGCCCAGAGAAAGGTGGGAATGGGTAATAGGTGATAGACACATGTCGCTTGGGAAGGAGTCAACCCATTGTTGACTTATCGTATCTTGGGAACTCACGAAGGAGGAGCATGAGGACTCAACACTCCAACTTGCGAAGTCGCAAGATGTGAGTAGTGCTAGTATTTAGCCTAGGAAGCGGGTAACCGGTAGTGGACACGTGTCACATTGGGAAAGAGTCAACCCACTGTTGACTTATCGTGGCTCAGGGTTTCGTAGGATGAAGAAGTTCCACCTTGATCGCTAAGGCCGCGAAACATTGAGAGCCGAGGTCTTGTGCGACGAGTGGTGGCGACACATCTCATGAGTAGAGTATAGCAGGGTTGACAAGTGGCATGTGCACGTTGCTTTGGCAGAGTCCACGCAACATTGACCTCTCGCGTCTTGGGGATTCATGAAGGAGGAGCACGAGAGCTCAACACCCCAACTGGCTAGGTTTCGAGTGGTGCTAGTGTTTGGCCTAGCCTATGGTTACATGTAGCAGGTGCTAGTGAGGAGGGAGCCATACCCATATAGTATCTCGGGTATCAGTGTTTGGAGAAAGGGGAGTCAAGAGTCTTGATTACCGACTCGCGAGTTGCGAAAGGTGCTTTCGCTAAGGCCAGCTTGTGGTCATTTGGAGGAGGATAAGGGAAGAGAGGTTCTGCGCTAGGCCCCATAGAAGTCTCGAGGATTCTGTTCCTCGAAGAAAAAGACGAAAAATCTAAGTTGTTGTAGTGGGCGTGTGACAAATTGGTATCAGAGCATGGTTACAACACTTGGCCTACTTGGGCTCATGAACGAGTTGCGTAGAAACTCCATTTGAAGTACTCTTCAAAGGAGTAACCTTCTATCTTAACCCCTTTATCAAAAGCCGAAGTTAAGAATGAAAATTCCTATTGTGTGTATGCGTTTGAAAAATATGAATTATGCACTGATTGTGAATGAATATAATGTTGACTAACAATAAGTGTTTTTCTTGCACAACAAGCGGACGATCAACCATGAGAAACTGCAGACACATAGAATGGTGATGCACCACGAAGTCGGGGATGGCTCCCACAATAGAGACAAAGAGTTTGACGAAAGGAGAGCAGTAGAGACCCCTCCCGATCTAGATGAGACTGTGAGAAGCCTCATGGTCAAACTATAGAGCTGCAAGGCCAACAACCAGAGGTTGATAAAAGAGAAAGAGAAGCAGACAGAAATTAATGCAGTCTTGCTGCAAAGTTTATCTGACATACAAAGACAATTGCAACATGAACCTGACACCAGTCACGTGGACCAATGACAAACAAAGAAAATTCGAAGTCCACCTAAGATATGGAAACATGGTATTTTAAGTGGCCACACTGGGAAGAGCACCTCAAGAAAGGTCCACCCCATAGATAAGGGACAAGCGTCAGATGATTCCTCTGGAAAGGAAACTGGCGACTCGGAGGGATCTTCTAGTAGCAAAACTAGTTCTTATTCCCAAAGAAAACAGAAGAAGCGAAAGCATTCCAAAAGTCATAATCTCGAAGAATTCAAGAAGGCCAAACCACCCTCTTTCAACGGTGAAATAAAAAAGGGGGCGGAAGCGGAGGCCTGGCTGCTTGGACTAAAGAAGTATTTTAGAGTCCAAGACTTCTTAGAAAACTTGAAGGCCCGAGTAACCACTTTCAACTTGAATGGAAAGGCTTCCATTTGGTGGGAATACCTTAAGAATGTAAAAGGGATTCATGAAGAGGACCTATCTTGCGAATGGTGTGAGAAATACTTTAGAAAGAAGTATCTGTCAGAAAAGTATTTCGACGAAAAGACTAAAGAATTCTATGAACTCAAACTGGGGCAATGCACCATAGAGGAATATGTTAGCAGATTCCTTGAATTACTGAGGTACATACCCTATATAAAAGTAGAGAAGGAAAAGGTGCAATGATTCATTAGTAAACTACCTAAGGACTATTAGAACATGATTGAGTTTGATGAGCCAAATAACCTAGAAGACACTATCTGAAAGGCAAGATATTGTTATGAACAACTGGGGCATCGGACAGAACCTCGCGAAAACTGGAAGCAGAAGAATAGTTCAGGATTCTAGAAAAAGGGGTTTAAATCCCCAATATTTAAAAACTATAAGAAGGACTAAAGGATGAGCTTCCCAACCCGAAGTGTACACTAGCAGAATTTCCCCTCCCAAAGAGGAAATAAACCTTCTGGATCTACCCCAGGAAATATTGATAACCCAAAGAGAGAACCCTTGAAATGTTTGGGTTGTGGAGAAGAACATCTACTGAGGGACTGCCCACACCGACAACAAAACAGTCGGAGAATTTACAATGTTCAAGAAGCTACCACCGTCAATGACGTGGCCAGGAGCGTGCTGCAAATTTATGCAGCTTGTTAGCAACAATTTTGGTATCGGGGCACAAAAGTACACAGGTCTGCAGGATTGCCCGGGAAGCGCCCAAGCGCAGCACGAAGGAGCCTCTTTTCAGTTGCAATTCGAGCGAATGGGTGAAGTTTTGTTGACGGCCACCGAGATCCACCTATAAAGCTGATCAATGGTCGTCAGGATTTCGAGGCTGCCAAGTTGCCCCGAGATTAATGCAAGAGATAGCTCCAATAGTTCCAGACAAATCTAGGTCGTCTGATCCAATTGGGACAGGTGGCTTCTAGTCGGCATATCATGATCAGAGTTTCGGGAAACAAGGATTCTCCCATTCGTTGCAGTTGAAATCGTCGATCGCCGAAATGCCGAAAGTGCCTTTGGAGCCAAGCTCACGGTCCTAGCGCCAAGTCACTTCAAGCGAGCCTGTAAACGAGGGCGGCTCCCTTTTAAATATCGAATGCCCCCTCGTCCATTCATCCTAAGGACGCGTGGCACAAGATCTGGTCACATCGACATGTCGACATTCGGGAGTTCATGGGGTGAAGGTTTTATGTCTTTGAACATTACGAAACCCCGAATCCCGACAACGTCGAAAGCGCCGAAGCTAGGGCCCACAACATCATGAAGCATTTTCAGCCGTCCATCTGAAGCAGACACCTAGCATGCGACCGAGATCCTCGCTGATTCTCCCATCGCGAGTTCAAGGAGCAAAGTGCAACATCGTCGTATCCCTGATGCACGAAGTAACAAGAGCATCCAGGACCCGGGGCCCATAGCAGCGTCAGGTGAGCCAAGGACCGTCAGATTTCAAGGACACGTGGAGCCCTATTGAGCCGTTTCGGCATTTCGCCCATCGCGACTATAATAAGAAAGGATCAGCTCCTTACTATTCGCGAATGCCGAAAGCGCTTATGGGAATAATAGCACGGGGTCACAGCCCGTGGTCACCAAGAAAGAAGGAGCTATGCAAAAAGAGGGCAGAGGTCTCAAGTGTAGTCGTCGAAGGGATTATCATGATTTACAAGTGCCATCAGGTGCGACTCCGGCCCTGGTTTCTGCTTGGAGTAAATGACGGCAAGAGTGGGTGGTTGAAACCTCCTTTCATTCATTAACTGAGGGGATGGAAGGTCTGGCAAGCCGCCTACTTGCAGAGGTCCTGTGTATCGATTTTCTCAAAGAAGCCATGTTGAAGTCCTCAACTCGACAGAGAAGCCTGCACATGCTAGTCGAGCACTTAATGGCTCAGCTACCCTCCTTACAGGAGCCATGCATAGTTAAGATGGCACTTAAAGAAAGATGTTGGTACGAGTTTGACTGAAGGGACACCAAGCTTTGGTTGACTAGACGCGGCTCTGTAAGGTGAATTTTCCTGGGTATATAGACCCATTTTTTATATTTTGAAAGGTATCGATGGTTGAGCAAAGCTCCCAATTGTAAGGTTTTGATGAAGCGCTGCTCGCTCTGGTTAATGTAAAAGACACTTGAGATTTCTTACTTTATGGATGCGATCTTCCCTTCCATTTCTTTGTTTACTGTGTTAGAACAACTCGAAATTGGAGGATCCAGTCGAGTTGTGGCGGTTATAAGATGATGTAGGTTGGATCACTGTAATAGTCACATTGTTTCTAATTGGTTCTTATGATGTTCTCAGTGATGAAACGACTTGGAATTGAAGGATTCAGTCGAGTCACCCCTCAGCTCTTTGAAAATTTGGACCAAGAGGATCTTGGCTTCTGAGTTTTTCTTCCTCAAGCTTTCGAAGGCCTGTTTCCCGAGACAGTCTTGCTCACCCTCCTCACAAGTCTTCCATCTACCGCCATTTAATAAACTTACTGACAGAAGTTGGATCAAGACCTCCCTTGCCATCTGCATACTGGGCCCAGTTTCCTGAGTTAAAGCTATATTATCTTGAGACCCATCTGATCACCCCATTAAACAAATCATGACATAAAACTGATGGGCGTTGGGCTCTACTCCTGCAAGAAATCCAGGAGTGACTTCTAACGCTAACATTTCTGGCACCACTGCCAGGGACGAAGTTGAATATTTTCCCCGGGATTGAACGACAACGATTAACTGATTCTGAAGGTGCATCAGATATCATAATTATCAAGATTGTTGTTGTGCACCTGGCGACTCCATTGTGACGACCCTACTGGGGTGAACCTGTTGTATTAATTGTGGCTTTCAGAGGCAAGCATACGCGGTCTCATCCACAGTTGCCTCTAGCTACGCCTAAAACAAATCCAGAAGTGGTGCTTAGAAAGGGAAGATCCTCTGAAGAAGAAGTGTCCACCACTGAACCAGGTAAGCCACCATATCCTTCTGTGGGAACTCCTCTTTCCCCTCCTCAGTTTCTTAGCAGACCTGTTTCTGAAGTTTCCCGTTTCCTAAATTTTGGGAGTGTTCCTGTTGAGTTTTCCTCTCCTGGTCTGGGACTGGAAGGACAAAACCTTGTCACTCCTCTCTCCCCTGAAACTGTACCTTGGCGTAGAATCGGGACCACATAAGATTTCCCCACTCCTATCTTTACTACTCCTGCACAAAGAAAAACACCTGCTGACTTGAGCTCATTATCTTTCTCCTTAAATCCTCTCTTGTTTCCCACTCCACTTCGAGACTCATTCCCGGTATCCCCCTCGCGAACTCCTTCTCCTCCCAACTCTCCTTCACCTAATATTCCTATGGCTAGTGCTAATCCCCCTCTGAATAGAATGGACGCCATAGTCGCTACCATATATGCTCCCTTAGTTCTACCCCATCCTGTGAATCCTCTCCCTGCTGGAGATTACTTGAAATACATGCCCAAGTTCACCGGGGAAGGGGACGTCACTACGGAGGAGCACCTGGCTGCTTTCTACAGTTACGCAGACAACCTCAACATAGAAAATGAATATGTCTGGATGAGAGTCTTCATCCAGAGCCTGGATGGCAAGGTGAGGAAATGGTTTAGAGGATTGGCTCCAGGATCTATTGTTGGGATTGAAGCTCTAGATAGTGCTTTCCTGAGGCAGTGGGGAGATAGGAAGGATTTCATGTATTACATGATAGAGTTTGGGTCTCTGAAGAAGATGGAAGGAGATTCTGTCTCCGACTTTTCCAAAAGATTCAATAAGATGTATAATAAGATCCCTGCTGAAATAAAGCCTTCAGAAGCCTCGACCAAGATCTCTTATGCTAGTGCGTTTGGCCCCGATTTTTGTCTGTTACTGAGAGAAAGAAGAGCCACCTTCTTGGATCAAATGCAAGATGCGGCCATAGAAGTGGAATATAATGTATTAGTAGCCGAATAACTGAGAAACTAGGCCGATGCAAACAGGAGAAAGGGAAGGTCGGAAGCCTCGACTTCTGACCCATTGGTGCCCCACCCTCAAGTGGATGAACTGACCAGGATGGTGAAGTCTCTGTCTACAGAGATGGAGAGAATGAAAGTGGAAGGGAGGCAAACATACAAAGGCCCCCAAAACACCGAAAAGGGAGGAGGTTTCATAAGGCCTAACAATATTAATTCCTCGACTATGCAGAGAGAAAGGGGAAGAGACAGAGACGACCAAAAAATTCAGGCCCCTTTTCAAAACAATTTCGTGGCCGAGGAGGAATGAGAAGGAGCAGAGGAACTTGACCCTGAAATCCATTACTTCAGAGACATGCCTCCTTTTCCTCATCTCACTCAATCAGCATACAAGGAGTCTCTCATGGACAATCAACTAAATGAATTGAGCAAGGGAGACAAGGCTAGTGGCATCCAAGGCAGGTATGATCTACGTTCCAAGAAAAGGACAGTAGCGCCTGATGTTCCTGAGCGGTCCACTAGAACAGATAAGCCTGCTAATGAAGCAGCAGAAAATTACATATGTAAGAAGACCCAAACCATCTCTCCCATTATCTAGAGTCATGTTCCCAAAATAAGAGAAATCCCAAAGCTCTCATCTTCTTTTAATTTCGAGCATGAAATTCAAAATATCAGAATCCCTGTGCCCCTAACATAATTGATTAAACATGAAGGGTTCAAGAAACACTTCTCTGAGCTTTTACAATCTAAGGTCTCAATCCTTCCCATAGACTCCATCAATTTGCAAGATGAAAAGCCTGTAGTTATCCTAGGTCCTATGGTAGAAGACATGAATGACTCATCCCCTCCCTTCTACACTTCATTGAACATACATGACAAGGTATTGCACAATTGCTTGATGGATTCGGGGGCTTCTCACAACCTCATGCCCAAAACTGTCATGGAAGAGTTAGGACTAGAAGTCACCCGAGCCTATCGTGACCTCTATTCCTTTGACTCTAGGAAAGTTCAGTGTCTAGGAGTTATCAAAGACCTAGTCATGACCTTGTTTCAACTGCCCATGAAAAGTGTGGTCATGGATATTGTAGTGGCTGATGTCCCCCCCAAGTTTGGTATGTTGTTATCAAGATATTGGATAAAAAGACTGGGGGGAACCTTGCAGATGGACCTCACATACGCTACTATCTCGGTGCTTGGAGGAGAGCATAGAAGACTATACAGGGAAGCCCAATTAGCCTATATAATCAGTGATGAGGCCAACCCTACCAATCATCCCATTTTCTCCTTAGACACTGATTTAGGTTCCAATGTGCTTCAACTCGCCCATGCCCCCGAACCTCCTCTTCAACTCAGAAAGCAGCCCACCATTCCCCCAAAATTTCCTCCCTCCATCACCCCTGTCTGGAAAATGTTCTTTGATGGAGCCTCTTCCAGGGAAGGCGCTGGAGCTGGGGTTTTTTTTGTATCACGTGCTCAGGAAACCATATCTCTGTCATACAAATTAGAGTTTGAAGCTACCAACAATGTGGTAGAGTATGAAGCCCTTGTTCTAGGATTAAGAGCTACAAGGGAAATGAGAATTCAGGAGGTAGCAATGTTTGGTGATGCAGAATTGGTGGTCCAACAGATTAGAAACGCTTATCAGGCTAAGCATCCTCAACTCAGAAGCTACAAAAATGAGGTGTGGGACCTAGTTGATAGTTTCTTCTCAGCATTTAACATTTCTTTCATCCCAAGAGAGGAGAACACGATGGCAGATTCCTTGGCTACATCAGCAAGTAATTTCAAAGTACCTTTGCCACCTAAATGCAGATATCATGTAGAAGTGAAATATAGGCCCTCCATACATGACAACATCAAACATTGGAAGGTATTTGAGGATGATATCGAGATCAAGAAGTTCTTGGAAACTGTCGAAGAGTTTTCAGAAATGCACATCGACCAATACTTTGTCTCTGAAGAAAGGCTTGATGGGGGTAATTTTCTGAATAAGATTGCAGAGCGTAACATTGTGCAGCTGCCCAACAATCATATTCCAAGGGGATTGGTTCCTTTGGAAAGGATTTTTGATAGAAATGATGTGTCATTAAAAGGAGAAACCTTGGAGGATGACACTGGTACTATTCAATGCAACATTGGGACTGAGAGTGAGCCCAAGTTCGTCAGATTGTTAAGAAGTCTAACAAAGGAGTAGAGGTTCAAATACATTGGACTTTTGAGGGAATTTGCTGATGTGTTTGCCTGGACCTACGAAGACCTCAAAACCTATGACACCTCTGTCATCGAGCATAAAATCCCATTAAAAGAGGAGGCAAATCCATTTAGGCAGAATCTGAGACAGATCAATCCTATGCTGCTGCCTATCATGGAGAGGGAAGTGAAGAAGTTTCTTCAAGATCAGATCATTGTACCACTGAGATATTCAGAGTGGGTGGCCAACCTGGTGCCAGTAAGGAAAAAGAATGGAGAGATTTGACTCTGTGTAGACTTCAGAAACCTGAACAGGAGCTCATGAAAGGATAACTATACCTTTCCAAAGATGGAACATATACTGCAGAGGGTAACAGGAGCTTCCAGGATGTCCATGATTGATTGTTTCTCTGGCTACAATCAAGTCTTTGTTCTACCTGAGGACAGGGAAAAGACAACATTCACCACTCCATGGGGCACATTCATGTATGCTAAGATGCCGTTTGGATTAATGAACGCAGGGGAAACGTTCCAACGTGCCATGGACATAACTTTCTTCGGGGAAAAGGATAAATTTGTGGTCATTTATCTGGATGACATCACAGTGTTTTCAAAATTTGACAAAGAACATCGTTGTCATCTCAGGAAGGTTTTCCTGAAATGCAGAAACTTTGGCATCTCATTAAACCCCAAGAAATCTTTGTTCGCCATGCAAGAGGGAAATTTACTAGGCCACATCGTATCAGTGGAAGGGGTCAAAATTGACCCCAACAGAGTTGAGGCGATACAAGCCTTATCGATCCCGAGGTCCAAGAAGGAGGTCCAATATTTACTTGGTAAAATTAATTTTCTAAGAAGGTTTTTGCCTAACTTTGTTGAGGAGGTAAAGCTTATAACAACCATGTTGAAGAAGGGAAATGAAGTAAGGTGGACACCTCAATCGTGACATTTCATTGAGCAAATCAAGAAGGCCCTGACTGAAGCTCCTGTGCTTATCAGTCCCGACTAATCAAAGGATTTCCTTATTTTCTCCTCTTCCTCACCTGACATGATGGCTATTGTTCTATTACAGACAAACGACATTGGGCTAGAGCAGCCTATTGCTTATTTCAGCCAAGTATTGAGGGATGCCGAAGTCAGGTATGACACTATGGAGAAGCAGGCCTATGCTCTAGTAAAATCTCTCAAATCTTTTAGAACTTACGTCCTGCAGTCAAAGATCATCGCCTATGTCCCCTCAGTTGTTTTTAAAGACATTCTTGTTCAGATTGACATAGATGGGAGGAGGAGTAAATGGATAGCCAAAATCCTGGAATTTGACCTGGAAATAAGGCCCACCAAATTGATCAAAGGTCAAGGTTTAGCCAAGCTACTGGCTGAAGCCAATTGCCAAGCCTTGGGGATAAATTTCATCAACGAATGCTCAGGTATTCAGCAGGATCGAATCTCTAACATAGACCCTCAAAGGGAGCCCCCATTGGCTCGATGTCCTTGGTATAAAGATGTCATAGACTTTCTGCAAGAGCTGCGGCCCCCAAACAGCCTGCAAAGGAACAAAGCAAGAGCTCTGAAGCTCAAGGCAGTCAGATACTACATGATCGATCAATTGTTATATTGGAAAGACTCCCTGGGGGTGATTTTAAAATGCATGAGTCCACAGGAGGCTGAAATGATCGTGGCTAAATTTCATAGTGGCCTGTGTGGAGGGTACAATTTTTGGAAAGTCACAGCCCACAAAATCCTCAGGGCTGGGTACTACTGGCCTACCATGTTCACTGACATCTACAAAAAGGTCAGAGCCTATATCAAATGTCAAAAATTTGCAGGAAAGCAGCAGCTCAAGTCTCTGCCATTAAATCCGGTGGTGGTTTCAGGACCTTTCCAGCAGTGGGGCCTAGATTTCATTGGAGAAATTCACCCTGCTTCTAGTGGGCAGCACAGGTGGATCCTGACTGCTACAGATTTCTTTACCAAGTGGATTGAAGCTATCCCCACCAGGAGTGCTTCCCACAAGGTAATCATTGGATTCTTAGAGGACCTCATCACAAGGTTCGACTTCCCAAATAATATTGTCACTGATAATGCAGCCGCTTTCGGGTCTGATCCATTAGCCAAGTTCTGTGAACAGTTCGGGATCAAGCTGATTCACTCCACCCCATATTATCCACAGGGCAACGATTTAGCAGAATCCTCCAACAAAAGTCTAATAAGGATCATCAAAAGGCTGTTGGAAGACAACAAGAAGGCCTGGCATTCCAGATTAAAATTTTCTCTATGGGCCGACCAAGTGACCACAAAGAGATCTATTGACATCTCTCCTTTCCAATTAGTCTATGGGGTGGAGGCCGTTTTCCCTTCTCATTTAGCCGTTCCTGTAGAAAAATTCCTCCAGGACCGTCAAGAGGAGCCTAATGACATGATCAGAAGGATTCATCAGCTAGTGGAGGTCCAACAAGCCAAGGAGTAGGCAATGGACAAAATTCAAAGCCATCAGCAAAGGATCAAACAGGTTTTTGATAAGAAGGCCAAGAAGGAGTGGTTCCAGATAGGAGACCTGGTGCTGAAATGGGATGCTCCTAAACAAGATAAGGGAAAACAAAACAAATTTGTAGCCCTGTGGATCGGGCCTTTCAAAATCTCTGAGACGTTCTCAAATAACACGTACAGGTTGCAAGGTTTGGAAGGTGAAGAAGTTTTCAGCAGCCCAGTGAATGGGCATTTCCTGAAGAAATGTTTTGTTTGAGTCTCAGATGGCTCCTTTGTTTGTAAATATTGTCCTTTTTGTTTCTTTGCTCATTTTCGTTTTTATTTTTTATTTTGCGGCCTAATAATGACTCCATAGCCCAACAGCAAGGCACTGGAATTGCAAAATGAGTCCTTAGAGCATCACGGGGACGACTCTATCCCCCATGGAGCCTAATTTTAGCAACAATTTTGGTATCGGGGCACAAAGGTACACAGGTCTACAGGATTTCCCGGGAAGCACCCAAGCGCAGCACGAAGGAGCCTCTTTTCAGTTGCAATTTGAGTGAATGGGCAAATCTTTGTTGACGGCTGCCGAGATCCACCTATAAAGATGATCAATGGTCATCGGAATTTCGGGGCTGCCAAGTTGCCCCGGGGTTAATGCAAGAGATAGCTCCAATAGTTCTAGACAAATCTGGGTTGTCCGATCCAATTGGGACAGGTGACTTCCAGTCAGCATATCGAGATCGAAGTTTTGGGAAACAAGGAGTCTCCCATTCGTTGCAGTTGAAATCGTCGATCGACGAAATGCCGAAAGTGCCTTTGGAGCTGAGACCACGGTCCTAGAACCAAGTCACTTCAAGCGAGCCTATAAATGAGGGTGGCTCCCTTTCAAATATCGAATGCCCCCTCGTCCATTCATCCTAAGGACGTGTGGCGCAAGATCTGGCCGCATCGGTGTTTTGGCATTTGGGAGTTCATGGGGTGAAGGTTTTATGTCTTTGAACATCACGAAACCCCGAATCCCGACAGCGCCGAAAGCATCGAAGCTAGGGCCCGTGACATCATGAAGCATTTTCAGCCGTCCATCTGAAGCAGACACCTGGTGTGTGATCGAGCTCCTCGTTGATTCGCCCATCGTGAGTTCAAGGAGAAAAGTGTAGCATCGTCGTATCCCCGATGCACGAAGTAACAAGAGCATCCAGGACCCGGGGCCCATAGCAGCGTCGGGTGAGCCGAGGACCATTAGATTTCAAGGACACGTGGTGCCCTATTGAGTTGTTTCATCATTTTTCCCATCGCGACTATGATAAGAAAGGATCAGCTCCTTCCTATTCGCGAATGCCGAAAGATCTTATGGGAATAATAGCACGGGATCACAGCCCGTGGTCACCAAGAAAGAAGGAGCTGTGCAAAAAGAGGGCAGAGGTGTCAAGTCCAGTCACCGAAGGGATTATCGCGATTTATAGGTGCCATCGAGTGTGACTCCGCTCCTGGTTTCCTCTTGAAGTAAATGAAGGCAAGAGAGGGTGGTTGAAACCTCCTTTCATTCATTAACTGAGGGGATGGAAGGTCTAGCAAGCCGCCTACTCGCAGAGGTCCTGTGTATCGATTTTCTCAAAGAAGCCATGTCGAAGTCCTCAACTCGACAAAGAAGCCTGCACACGCTAGCCAAGCACTTAATGGCTCAGCTACCCTCCTTACAGGAGCCATGCATAGTTAAGATGGCACTTAAAGAAAGATGTTGGTATGAGTTTGACTGAAGGGACACCAAGCTTTGGTTGACTGGACGTGCCTCTGTAAGGTGAATTTTCATGGGTATATAGACCCAGTTTTTATATTTTGAAAGGTATCGATGGTTGAGAAAAGCTCCCGATTGTAAGGTTTTGATGAAGCGTTGGTCACTCTAGTTAATGTAAAAGGCACTTGAGATTTCTTACTTTATGGATGTTAGCTTCCCTTCCATTTCTTTGTTTACTATGTTATAACAACTCGGAATTGGAGGATCCAGACGAGTTGTGGCTGTTATAGGATGATGTAGGTTGGATCACTGTAATAGTTACATTGTTTCTAATCAATTCTTGTGATGTTCTTAGCACTGAAACGACTTGGAATTGAAGTATTCAGTCGAGTCACCCCTCAGCTCTTTGAAACTCTGGACCAAGAGGATCTTGGCTTCTGAGTTTTTCTTCCTCAAGCTTCTGAAGGCCTGTTTCCCTAGGCAGTCTTGCTCACCCTCCTCACAATTCTTCCATCTACCACCCTTTAATCAACTTACTGATAGAAGTTGGATCAAGACCTCCCTTGCCTTCTGCATACCGGGCCCATTTTCCTGAGTTAAATCTATATTATCTTGAGTCTTCACCCATCTGATCACCCCATTAAACAAATCGTGACATAAAATTGATGGTTGTTGGGCTCTGCTCCTACAAGCAATCTAGGAGTGACTTATAATGCTAACACAACCTTGGATAATAAACAAGCTAACCACCAAGCTTCAGTGGTGGAGATGGAAGGTATGATCACCAACCATCTAGTGTCTATTCTAATTGACCCTGGTTCAAATTTGAGTTATATAGCTCCTAAGGCTGTTGATAAGTGTAAATTACAACCACATAAACACGCCAATCCACGGTTGGTACAGTTAGCCACTGGCACCAAAAGAAAGGTAGAAGAGGTCATACCAGCTTGCCAATTCACTATGGGTGAATTCCCCACCCAAGCAACCCTTAACATACTACCCCTAGGATCATATGACTTGTTGATTGGAATGGACTGGTTAGCCACATATAAAGCTAGACTAGACTGTTACCATAAAACTTTAGAATGTGTAGGTGAAGAAGGAAGAAGGATAACCCTTCGAGGGATCCAAAAACCTGTGTCGGTGAAATGAATATCAGCCCTTCAAATGAGAAACTATTGCGGAAAGGGATGTCTACTTTATGCAATATAGGTGTTGGAATCAATTGAAGATGAAAAACCAAGCCTCGAAGACCACCCCACACTAAGAGAATATAGAGATGTATTTTCGGAAGAGGTACCGGGTCTACCTCTGAGAAGGGACATTGACTTCTCGATAGAACTTGCATCGGGAGCGGTGCCAGTGTCTAGGAAACCCTACAGGATGAGCACACCCGAGCTAGTTGAGCTTAAATTACAACTAAAAGAAATGATGGACAAAGGCTATATCCAACCCAACGTGTCTCCATGGGGAGTACCAGTTCTGTTTGTAAATAAGAAAGATGGTACCCTCTGACTATGCATAGATTATAGACAACTAAACAAGGTAACCATAAAGAACAAGTACCCCTTACCCATGATCAATGACCTATTCGATCAATTGGGAGGTGCTTCCATCTTCTCAAAGATTGACTTGAGATCTGGATACCATCAAGTATGAATCAAGGGTGAAGACATCCACAAAACTGCCTTCAGGACGAGATATGGTCACTATGAGTTTGTGGTAGTACCATTCGGATTAACCAATGCCCCTGCCACTTTTATGTGCTTGATGAACAATGTGCTCAACAAATTCCTAGACAAATTTGTACTGGTTTTTATTGATGATATATTAATTTACTCCAATAATAGAGAGGAACATGAGGAACATCTTAGACTTGTGCTTCAAGTGTTAAGATAACATCAACTCTATGCCAAATTTAGCAAGTGCAACTTTTTCCAGAAGAAAATACATTAGTTGGGCCATGTCATATCTGAAGAAGGAGTAGTAGTAGACCCTGACAAGATCAGGTCTATCATGGAATGGCCTACCCCAAATGATGTTTCAGATATCATATCCTTTATGGGCTTAGTAGGATACTATAGGATATTTATAAAAGGATTCTCCAAGATTGGTTGTCCAATCACTACCCTCCAGAAGAAGGGAGCTAAATTCACGTGAACATGAGAATGTGAAGAAATATTTCAATCCCTAAAACACCTACTAACCCATGCACCCATGTTGAAGATCGTTGATCTCGAAAATGACTTCCTCGTGTGCACAAATGCATGTAAGGAAGGGCTCGGAGGAGTCCTTATGCAAGGAGGAAGTGTAGTCTTCTATGAATCCCAAAAATTGAATGAGCACGAAGTCAACTATGTGACCCATGATCTAGAACTAGCCACCATAGTGCACGCCTTAAAAATGTGGAGGCATTACCTCATGGGAAGAAAATTTGTACTTATGACAGACCACTGTGGATTGCGATATCTATTTGACCAACCAAAACTCAATGCTAGACAATCTAGGTGGATGGCCCTTCTTAGTGAGTTTGATTTCGAAATCAAACATATCAAGGGAAGAGAAAATAAGGTGACCAATGCCCTTAGGAGAAGTATGAAAACAATTCATCTGGTAGTGGTGAGCACTTGTCAGACGAATGTCAAGGAAAGATTCAGAAATGCACAAGAAACAGACACATTCTTCCAAACTGTGACCTCATGCTTGGAGCAAGAACCCACAGGAATAAAGTATGAAGGCTACTAGATGATAGATGGAGGTTTGCTAACTTACAAAAACATATTTTATATTCTAGAATGTGATGACTTGAAGAGGTTCATAATGGATGAACTCATAAAATACCATATACTGGTCATCTCGGATACCAGAAGATGATCACAACCACTAGGAAACAATTCTATTGGCTTGGATTGAAGAAAGGCATAGTTGAGTACTTAGCCAAATGCATATAATGTCAACAGGTTAAAGAAGAACACCGACACCCAACAGGATTATTACAACCTCTACCAATCCTAGAATGGAAGTGGGAAACCATTTCCATGGACTTCATCACCAGATTACCAACATCGACCAAACATAATGATGCCATCATGGTAGTGGTGGATAAATTGAGCAAGTCTGCCCATTTTTTCCTCGTCAAATCGACTTGCAAGGAAATAGATATCGCCAACATATTCATGAAGGAGATATTAAGACTACATGGTATGCCTAAAGAGATCATGTTTGACAGAGACACGAAATTTACTTCCAACTTTTGGAAATCCTTGATGGTTGGTCTAGAGACCAAATTACTATTAAGCATTGCCTATCATACTCAAACCGATGGATAGATGGAAAGAGTGAACCAAATATTGGAAGAAATGCTAAGAATGCATGTAATGCATCAACCCAAGAAGTGGGAAGATTTCCTGCCACTGGTGGAATTCGCCTACAACAATGGCTACCAAGAATCCCTGAATATGAGCCCTTTAGAAGTCCTCTATGGTAGACCATGCAATACTCCAATCAGTTGGAGTAATCCCGTGAACAGAGTTACTATTGGACCCGACATGTTGAAATAAATGGAACAACAAGTGACTTAGATAAAACAAAATCTAAAGGTCGCTCAGAATAGACAGAAAAGTTACGCTGATTGAAAGAGAACTCTGAGAGAATTCAAGATGAGAGACCACATATATCTCAGATTTAGACCTAGGAAGAGTTCCTTGAGGATGGGAGCTTGTGCCAAGTTGGCAGCTCAATATTGTGGAACCTTTGAAGTTCTAGATAGAGTGGGACCTGTAGCCTATAGGCTAGCACTTCCTCCCACAGTAAAAGCACATAATGTTTTCCATGTTTCATTATTGAAGAGATATGTACATGATTCTAATCATATAATTGACTGGTATGTGATCCAAGTGGAACCAGAGGGATAATTCCTACCAGAACCTCAATGCATATTGGACAAAAATGAAACCCCACTCAGGAACCGAACCATTTCACAGGTCAAGTTGCAGTGGAAACATTTTGGCCCAGATGAGGCTACGTGGGAAATGGAAGATGCCATGAAACAGGCATATCCGATTTTGTTTACTTCTATACATACATGCCATATTGATAGATAGAACATCGAGGATGATGTTCCTTTAAGGGGGAGGGAATTGTAACACCCTATTTTCCCCAGTCCGTAAAAATAACTATGTTCGCCAAGAGCTATGGCAAACTCAAAGATGTGAATGTTTGATTCAATGGATCTTTGCATAAAAGGTCGATGAATGTAAATTATATAATGAATATGTGTTTCATGACTGCTGAGAGGGGGGTGCGCTAAAAGAGACCACGATGGCTAATGAGAGGTGGTGGAAGGGACCTGGAATGGTTGCGTTAGCTTCCACCGAGCCAGTACTGTACTGGTTTATACTTGCTCACAAACCAAAGTAGCTCTTTGATCCTGGAATGGATTTCCCATCAGATTGGTAGGTTGGGAGGCTCCTCAAGAGTTAATGAGGGGATGGGGGTGAACAACCCATCCGTAACAGTCCTCAGACCTAACCACGGATGGAAGAATTCGCGCCACACGCAACCTTGCAGACAAAAATTGACAAGAGAGGAAATGTGGTAGGAGAAGAGCAGTGCGCGCGACGGGGATTGAGAAAGAGACTGGAGAAACCATGGAAACGCAGGGATTTCTGAATACCAAGAGAAGGAGAGTAACCTTCATCCTGGATTATTTTTCCTGCATCAGGAGAAGGAGAGTAACCTTCATCCTTGATTTTTGTTGAGCTGGAAGTATGAGACTGAACCTCAAAGAATCGTGGTCTAGCTTGGGGGTGGCTAGTGGTAAATCCATTTAGAGTCACTGAGCCTATGGTTGGGTGGAAATGAGCACCCCTCTCAACAGTTGCATCACGCCTGGTAGATCTGATAAGTGTTTTATACCTTGTATTTCGAACTGAATGTCATGAATACATGCTTATGTTTATATTCCCATAAAAATTTCTATGTAGAATGATTGCCTGGTGTGTTAGACTGGAAATAATGGATGCATGTGTATGATTACATGCCATAGTCAGTTTTTGTACAAAGGATTAAGGTTGGGGCATGAATTCGCTCCACTGAGAATTGTCTTGTTTGGTTAACTCTCGTAATGTTCTGGGAAGGCTCCTCAAGAGTACTCTTCTCTGGGGATTACCCCATAAACCTCGGAACCATGACAAACCTTTACCCAGAGACTCGACTAATATTTGGGATGATTGCTCAAGAGCCATCTGAAGGTTCATGCAATCCGGGTCTAGAAACCTTATGCAAGGAAGGATATCTCTCTAAGGTCTCGGAGTCGTGGGAGTTTGAAGCCCCAAGAAGTTGAATTTAGTGATTCAAGCTTAGAAGGGATAGTGAGCCCAATTATAGAAAGAGAGAATACCCTATCATTTGGTAGATGAACGGTCAGAATCCTTTCAGGAATACCCCAGATCTGTTGATACCAATGGATCTAGAGAAGGAGCGCAGACATTAACACCTCGACCCTTTCAACCTTCGCATGTAGCGATGGGATCCCAGACCGTAGATCCAAGGATCTAACGAAGCCCTATTGACCGTCGATCTTAGCCTTTTTATAGGCAGGAGAGTAGAATTTCGCTTACTCGTGACTTGGAGTGGTCAAGGGTAGGGCTACATGAACTCACAATTAGCAAGATCATGACATGATCATGACCGTTGGATCCAAGGCACGGGAGAACCGTTGGATCAGAACTTTCGTGGTTATCACCTATCCGGGGTTCAGAACTTGAGGGAGTTTCTTTTGATTATAGAAGTCATGAAGTGATGAGCGTTGAGGGCTTGTGTAATCACATGACCCATCCATAATTGGGGACCATGTGGTTGACAGGTGACGTAACAACAAGTTCCCAGAGAAAGGTGGGATCGGGTGACAGGTGATAGACACATGTCGCCTGGGAAGGAGTCAACCCATTGTTGACTTATTGTATCTTGGGAACTCGTGAAGGAGGAGCATGAGGACTCAACACTCCAACTCGTGAGATGCGAGTAGCGCTAATATTTAGCCTAGGAAGTGGGTAACTGGTGGTGGACACGTGTTACACTGGGAAAGAGTCAACCCACTGTTGACTTATCGTGGCTTGGGGTTTCCCAGGACGAAGAAGTTGCACCTTGATCGCTAAGGCCGCAAAATGCTGAGAGTCGAGGTCTCATGCGACGGGCGGCAATGACACAGCTCGTGAGCAGAGTATATCATGGTTGACAAGTGGCGTGTGCGCATTGCTTTGGCAGAGTCCATGCAACATTGACCTCTCGCGTCTCGGGGATTCATGAAGGAGGAGCACGAGAGCTCAACACCCCAACTGGTGAGGTTGTGAGTGGTGCTAGTGTTTGGCCTAGCCTACGGTTACATGTAGTATGCACTAGTGAGGAGGGAGCCATACCCGTATAGTATCTTGGGTATCGATGTTTGGAGAAAGGGGAGTCGAGAGTCTTGATTCCTGACTCGCGAGTTGCGAAAAGCGTTTGTGCTAAGGTCAGCTTGTGGCCGTTTAGAGGAGGATAAGGGAAGAGAGGGTCTATGCTAGGCCCCATAGAAGTCTCGAGGATTCTGTTCCTCGAAGAAAAAGACAAAAAATCTAAGTTGTTGTAGTGGGTTTGTGACACCCATTGTCATTCTCGCTAGGATACCCTAAGAGACTTGCCACCCAAGTGTATATGAGTGGCAACATTTGTCTTGTAGTTGGGAACATGTACTCTCAGAAGAAGAGTGCACGAGAATCCCAAAATCTTATCTTTGTAATTGCAAAAGAACTCCTTTAAGAAAATTGAGTGTGGATGGGTGGTCTATGTCTCATCTCATACAACTTATTACATAAAAAATTTACTTTAGAAGAAATACAATATCAATGTCAAAAGTAAGAAATTGCTCACAATAGGGAACTTATTCCACATAATGTCTTTTCAAATACTTTTTCTTCCTACTACTCTAAATGAGCTAAATGGAAAGGCTAGGTGTAATCATATTTCCATTGTAACCACCCTATCCTCTTATTTACATTAAGGAGACTTCCCTTGTGTTTCTCTATGAACTAAAACAAGGATAAATTAAATGCAAAATGATTTTGAGTTGGTACAAAAATTAAATAATTACAATACATGTCATTCAACTCATGAGGATGGATAGAAATACAAACATTATGCCAACATTGACATGTTATTTCATAAGAACAATCCACCAATTGTTGAAGAGGGCTGATATATAGTCCTAAGAAGTAATACATGTGCCTCCTCAATGGAAAATATACATGTAGAATATAATTTACACCTTCAAGAAAATGAGGTGTGGGTGGATCCAACATCAATCCATCTTGAATCAAACATAAGTTTGAAGTATGAATGAAAATTTTATAAATAAAAGGAAGATAGAAATCATTATTAAAAATATAAAGATGAAAAATATGCTATCCCAAACAAAAATCAACCCCAAAGATGTATTCTTCATCTGAAAAATTATGCATAGAACGTGTGATAGGTGAATGGATATATAGCTGAAAATTTTATGCGAAATTGAATCCCAACATCTACCTCACATACTCGAAAAATTATGCAAGATCCATTGTTATATATGGATGAAAAATACGACTCAAATTTTTTGCACATGGTTCCACCCTATTTGGTTGTCCATGAATATCAAAATATGGAACTTTGACTTCCTCGTATGGAGTTGAAATTAAATCTTCAATGATTTCCTTATTTTCATAGCTTTCACTAATGTACTCAAAAGAGAAAATCAATGCATGATTTTTACACCTTACTTCATCAAAGATAATGTCTTGTGTCTTCATTGAATTACTAATAAGGGTGTGGTATCACCACATTCACCATAAACCAACAATGATATGATCAAGTCTTCGTATGAATATGAAAATAACCGTGAGGCAAGGAACTAGCATCCATCAACCAAAGAAATTCTATCAAGAAGAGAAAATCCAACAATAAGACACATAACCACATCAACATCACGTATCCAAACCACAACATCCCATACATTAGAATATGCTCAAACTAAAATGCATCTCAATCCCATCATCATTTTTGAAATATACTGCAAATATACTTGTCACTCAAGTGTATATGAATGGAAACATCTAGATCGTACTGGGGGACATCTACTTTAAGAAGAAGAGTGCATGAGAATCCAAGAATATTATGTTTTTACCTTATAACAAATATGAAATGTTGAAGTTGCATAGGTCAAGTTTGATGCCTTCACAACATGCTCACTTCACCCTACAAACACAAGTCCCAAATATGGGTGTTATCCTTGTGGAACTAAGAGGTTGGCCACTGTCACCTCACCAACTCTCCTCTACACTTCAGGCTAGGATAAATGGAATCCTAACCAAACAATTCTTCCCTATGAGCTACTAAGATTAATGTGTTAATGAATTGTAGGAGTATGACAAAGAAATTAATGTAAAAGGAAAATATACAAGATACTCGTATGAGTCATCTTATCACCATTTATATAACACTTTTTTTTTACCACCTCTGTGTTTAATTTGTAAAGGATACAACCCCAGGGATGAATTCACTACGTTTCCTTCATGGGTAAGCTTAGTCATATTTCTTATCAAAATGAGTACACGTTTCCTTTTGTTTCAGTGTGTGCCAAGGGAACATGCAAGATACCAGATATATAAAATATGCAAAACAAAAATAAAATGCTAGAAATGGCAGAATAATAGTAAAATATCCAACATAATCTCCACAATAACACAGAAATGATATAAGAACAACAATAGAAATAACACTTTGATTCAAAAAGAAATGTTCACATGCCTCTTCAAGGGGGCAACCTCCAATCGAGTAGCACTCTTTTACAATAATCTCCAAGCTAGGGTTTTCATACCCTCGACCCTTATTTATACTAAATATGTCTATTAAGAGAAGCATCTAGAGGAAGATCCCTCTAGAAGAGAAAGCTTCTATTAGGTCTTCTTACATCCGCCTTATTCAATTTTATTGAAAGGCCTTATTAATATTGACCTTTATTACATCCGAATACATTGATCTACCTATGTGCGGTTTAGGACCTTAACATGTCCGCCCCCTTAAAAACAACCTTGTCCTCAAGGCTTGAGATGTGGAAACTGCTGTAGAATGGTAGCTGGTTCCCAAGTGGCATCTGCTGGAGTCATATCTTTCCACTGTACTAGCACTTCCTTGATGGTTCTCTGACGCAGGCAAAACTCACGCTGATCCAAAACTGCTTCTGGCTGTAGCCAAATGGATCCTTCTTCAGCTAACTCTGGAAGGTTGGTTTGAATTTGGCACCTATTTCCAATCACCTTCTTCAAGCATGAAACATGAAAAACAGGATGTAGCTTCAACTGACTGGGTAGATATAACTGATATGCGACTTGTCCCACACTCTTGAGAACTATGTAAGGGCCATAAAATTTGGGTGCTAGCTTCTGACAATGCTCAGCCTTGAGGGAAGTTTGCTTATATGGTTGCAGTCTCAGGAACACCTGATCCCCTTCTGCAAATTGACGTTCGGAGGGACCTTGATCTACTTGCTACTTCATTCTATTATGTGCCATGACCAAGTTCTCTTTAAGGGTATGAAGGATATCCTCTTGGACTGTAAGTATTTGGTCAACTGCCTAGACCTTCGAGGTACCCGGTAAGTATGAGAGAACTAAAGGTGGCTTCTGTCCATATACCGCTTCAAAAGGAGTTATGCGAGTGGCTGTATGGTATGTAGTGTTGTACCACCATTCAGCGAGGGGTAACCATTAAGCCCATTGGTGTTGTTTTTCAGAGGCAAAGCACCTCAGATATGTTTCCAAACACTTGTTGACAACTTCTGTTTGACCATCTGTTTGGGGATGATAAGCTGAGATGAGATGCAATTGTGTGCCTTGTAGCTTAAACAGTTCTTGCCAAAAATTTCTTATGAAAGTTGGGTCTCGATCAGAAACAATAGAGTGTGGCATGCCATGAAGCTTGAAGACCTGGTCCATGAAACTTTGAGCCACTGTGGATGCAGTAAATGGGTGGTGAAGAGTGCAAAAATGAGCATACTTGGAAAGGTGATCCACCACCACCATTATGACTGATGTATTCCCTGATTTGGGTAAGCCTGTAATAAAGTCCATAGAGATATCCTTCCAAATAGTAGGGGGGATCAGAAGCGGTTGGAGGGTGCCTGGAGATTTGACTATTTCTCCCTTGTTGCGTTGACACACCTCACATTCAATGACAAACTTATGGATGTCCTATTTCATACCATCCCAGAAAAAAGAACGTTTGACTCGGTCATATGTTTTGGTGAACACTGAGTGCCCCACTATGGGTGTAGCATGAAGCTTAGAAAGTACCATGGATTTGAGATTGGATTATTTACTTAAATACAAGTGGCCTTTGTATTGAAGCTCATCCTGGAGCCAAGAGTACCCTGGGGGAGCCAGATCCTTGTTCTGTAGTTGCTAGATCAGATGCGAAGTTTTGGGATCTTGAAGCCATTCCTGGCGCACAGCTTGGAGCCAATCGGGTACAATGAAGGAATGAGAAAAAAGGGATCCTTCATCTTCATATTTCCAGGACAATGCATCCGCCACGACATTGTCTTTTCCCTTCTTGTAAATGATCTCATAATCATATCCAAAGAGCTTAGTCACCCATTTTTGTTGCTCCTGGGAGGAAATGTGTTGTTCTAGAAAGTACTTGAGGCTTTGATGGTCGGTCTTAATTTGGAAGCATTGCCCCAAGAGATAAGGACGCCACAACTCAATGGCATGCAGAATTGCCAACATTTCCTTTTCATAAATGGGTTTGCCCAGATTCCTTTCAAATAGTTGCTTGCTAGTGAAGGCCAAAGGTTGACCCTCTTGCATAAGGACAACACTGATTCCTTTCCCTGAGGCATCACATTCCAACACAAAGGTCTTTTTGAATTTGGGAAGGGCCAGAACCGGAGTGGTGCACATGGTCATTTTCAAGGTTTGAAAATCTTGAGCAGCTACTGGAGTCCAAGTGAAAGAGTTCTTTTTGAGGAGAGTCGTGAGAGGTGCTGAAATCTTTCTGTAGTTCTTAATGAATTTGCGATAATACCCTGTGAGGCCCAAAAATCCACACAAGATTTTGAGAGTCTTTGGGTGCGGCCAGTCTTGCATAGCTTCAATCTTTTTTGGGTCCACCCTGATGCCATCCTTTCCCACCATATGACCCAAGTATTCTACTTCTGAGGCACCAAAAGCACATTTGGACTGTTTTAGGAAAAGTTGGTGCTAAGAGAGTAGGTGGAGAACTTGATCCACATGAGTAAGATGGTTTGTCTAGGTTTTTCTATAGATGAGGATATCATCAAAGAAAACTAAGACAAAATGACGGAGAAAAGGGTGGAAGACATGGTTCATGAGGCTTTGGAAGGTGGAGGGGGTGTTACAGAAACCAAAGGGCATGACCAAAAACTCATAGTGGCCCTCATGAGTGCAAAAGGCAGTCTTGGTAATGTCGGCCTCTTTCATACGTATCTGGTGATAGCCCGAGCGAAGATCAAGTTTGGTAAAGAATTGGGCACCACTCAATTCATCCAGGAGGTCATCAATGACAAGAATCGAAAATTTGTCTTTGATGGTCAGTTTGTTGAGAGCACGGAAGTCAGGACACATTCTCCAAGAACCTTCTTTCTTCAATACCATGACGACCGGAGACAAGTAAGGGCTCATACTAGGACGGATGACGTCGACAGTAAGGAGTTCCTGGACCATTTTTTCAATTTAATTTTTTTGTACGAAGGGGTGGCGATGTGGACATATATTGGGGGGAAGGCTTCCTGGGACAAGGGGAATGGAATGATCATGAACACCACAGGAAGGAGGGAGTACTTGGGGAGTGGAAAATACCATTTGATGTTTAGAAAGGAGGGCTTGGAGGTCTTGGGGCACTAGGGGTGTCTCTGTGGCTTGTATGGCGTGGAGTTGGGCAATGACACCAGAATGACCTTTATTGAGCAGTTTTTCCATGCGATGAGAACTGATGACCTCAGGTGAACCAACAATGATGCCTTGGAATTTATATTGGTGGCCTCCTTGGTTGAATTGCATGGTTAAGTTCTAAAAATCCATGAGAATGGGACCCAAAGTCCTTAGCCAGTCTGCACCCAACACAATGTCGCAACCACCCATGTCAATAGCAAACATATGGGATTTTAGGTGGTGGTCACTGATTTGGAGATGCACATTTTCATAGTGCCCACCACATTTCATAGAACCACCATTGGCAATCATGATTTGGAAATTGTTGACAGCATGGATGTAGTAATGGGTTTCTTGGGCAATGCGGCGATGAATAAAATTGTGGGTGTTGCCACTATCAACCAAAATGATGACCTTTTGGTGCTTGATGTAACTGATTAACTTGAGGGTTTGGGGGGCAAAGAAGCCAGTGAGAGAATTGAGGGAAATGATCGGTTCCACTTCGAGAGGGTCGGAGGCAGGGTTTATGTCAGTGATTTCTGGTGACTCAGGCACAAGGGGAGTGTCAACATCCTCTTCCGGAATATCCTCAGAGATGGCCATAAAAATATTTTATTCCTTACATTTGTGGCCTGGGAAATATTTGCCATCACAATTATAACAGAGGCCTTTGAGTTGGCATTCAGCCATTTCAGCCCTGGTCAATTTTTGGATCTTTAATGAGGCAGAGGGAGTAGTGGGGTTTACTGGTTTAGGGCGAGGGATAAAGGAAGGCTTACGGTTTTGAGAGGAAACAATTTGTTGTTCTTCTTTATCTCTTTTAGTAGCCTCCACCCAAGTCGTAGGTTGAGCCACGATGACAAGGGCCCGAATCTACTCCTTGAGGCCACTGATAAAACACTCTCGAAAGAAAGCATCAGTCATGCCCTCTGTTCAAAAATCTAGGTGCTCAAATGCAACTATGAAGTCTTCTATTGTGCTTGAATGCTTCAATTTTGTCAAACAACCCAAATGGTTGGTGTCAGTGTCAAACCGTTCATAAAGCTCAGTCACAAATTGGATCCAAGCAATATACCCTTGATGGGAAGTTTTTCTCCATTTCCACCATTGCCAACGTTCTTGATCTAGATGGAGAACACCATACCAGAGTTTGGCCAAGTCATTTGTAATGTTGTAGAGAGAGAAATAATGTTCCATTTGGGTGACACAACCAGTGGGGTCCGAGCCATCAAATTTGGTTACATCCACCCGCGGAAGGCGTATGTCCCATTGAAAGTGATCGGGCTGAAAGGAATGGGAAGAAGTTTCACCTTCATTCTTTGTATGTGCATCAGGAAAAGAGTCATCAGTAGGGATCTTGAGTTCGGTGCAGAGTGATGCAAAGATAGATTCAAGCTGGGTGGTCAGTTCATGTTTGACTTCTTCCATTGCGGACTGCACGACTGCATTTACGGATGCATTTATGGTGGTATTGATGGATGTATCACGGGAGGCAATAGTATTACTGAGTTGTTGCACTTCTTGTTGGGTCTCAAGGAAACTAGATTGCAAGGTGTTGAAGCAAGACTCCAGTTCTTGGCTATGGGTATGGGCCATGAGGATGGGTGAACTGAAAAGGGAGCAGGTGGGGTCATAAATTTTTGTAGAAAAATGATATGTATCAATGTGATAAGGGAGAAGAGATGAATCTAATGGAATAGGTCTCAAATAATGGTGAAAAAATTTCCAGACTTTTTTTTTAATTTTTTTATAGCTGCGGGGTTATACTTTGGTCTAAAGAATGTTGCAGTGCTGAAATCCCCAAATTCTTAACCAGAAAGAAATGTGTATTTACTTGGCAACACGAACACAGATGCGCGACAATAGATCTCGCCAGTTTAATTTGTTTATGTTTATGTTTATGTTCCCCAAGGGTTAGGTATTCAAGGTTTCTACAGAC
Source organism: Picea engelmannii (assembly GCA_009831015.1). Classification (NCBI taxonomy): domain Eukaryota; kingdom Viridiplantae; phylum Streptophyta; class Pinopsida; order Pinales; family Pinaceae; genus Picea; species Picea engelmannii. Next base: position 411,076 of record ML779328.1, read on the forward strand.
AAGGGTTTGCCCTATGATATAGCTCTCTGATATACGTGCGGGGTCCAACAATAGTACTCGACCCAATATCTCAAGGCACTAACTAAGGAGGATAGACAATACCCTTAGCCGTACTACCCGACTACCCGGGTACTAGAGAGTATCTTCCCGAGTGTTGTTCTCGGTGACACTATAGCAGTCCGGCGACTGATAGGTTTATCTAAAGAGGGCTTCAAGAAATCTAGGCCTATCCATACACAGGTGCTATCTGATGTGCTACCACTCGAAGGGGTACCAACAGGGGTTACAAGGGTGGCCAATAGATGTGCGCTTAAGAACCACTTGTATTTCCTACGTGTATGAATCCCTCAACAGCAGGTTTATGTGCGTAACGACGGATCTATGTGGCTTAAAGATGTCGGAATACGTCGCTACCCTAAAAAAAAATACCCACAATTTCTTCCAAGGAAAGTGCTCTGATACCACTTGCAAGATACTAGATATATAAAATATGTAGAACAAAAATAAAATGCTAGAAATGGCAGAATAACAGTAAAATATCCAGCATAATCTCCACAATAACACAGAAATGATATAAGAATAGTAATAGAAATAACACTTTGATTCAGAAAGCAATGTTCACAGGCCTCTTCGAGGGGGCAACCTCCAATCGAACAACTCTCTGTTACAATAATCTCCAAGCTAGGGTTTTCATACCCTCGACCCTTATTTATACTAAATATGTCTATTAAGAGAAGCATCTAGAGGAAGATCCTTCTAGAAGTAGAAGCTTCTATTAGGTCTTCTTACATCTGCCTTATTCTATTTTATTGAAAGGCCTTATTAATATTGACCTTTATTACATCCGAATACATTGATCTACTTATGTGTGGGTTAGGACCTTAACAGAACATAATGTACCCTAATCTGAGAATAATATAGAGTTATGAATAAACCATAGGTCAATAAAAATAAAGACAAATGAAAAGCAAGAGAAATCAATTTGACGTTACCTTAGAGCTTGAACCCTCCACCGAGATACTGAAAACATATAAAATTCATGTAATATTCAAGAGCTAAATAGTAAAAAATGTGAGTGAGAGTTCTAAATGTAACCTAACATATTACCTTTAGGGAGAATATTGATGGTTACCATAACCATGTGACCAGTTCCATTAATCTAACCTATACAAGAAGCAAATCCATTAGTTTTGAGATGTAATAATCATTATATATATATATATATATATATATATATATATATATATATCACCATAACAAATGCTCAGTGAGGTAGACATGAGTATAATAGAGGAAATGATACTCGAATATTAAAGCGATAACGCTGGTTTTTGACAAGATAATAACCCTTGAATGAGATAACCAGAGCAGAGAAAACCTCACGACTCTTCCTCAACAATTTTTGGATATCGAGGAACCAAAATGAAGCCTTGACAATAATACATTATTAAATGACAATAGTAATGTGTAGATATATTGTCATATCTAAATATTGTTAGCATGACATGGTTTATCCTACCTCTGCCAAGTCAAATAACCAAAGCCACCGTTCAATGGAGAAGTCAATTTCACTCCCAATTCAAGGAATGGTTAGTACATTTCAGTTAAGGTGAAATACATTTCATAAATATGAGTTGGGTATGTTGTACTACTGTGAGTTAGAAGACCCGATATGACCCTAAGTTGAGTGCCAAACAAACTCAAATTTTGTTAATGAAAACACTCATAGAGTATTCCTCTATGGAAACTATGATTGATACTTTTTCTTTAAGAAAAGTTTGAGTACATATGTGTGAGAACAATAACTTAGTAATGAATTAAATAGTGAGTATGGTATCACTATGATAAGCTAATGTTTGATGACAAAACCTATTGTTACCAAAGATATATAAATGGTTTAAAAATGAATGAATACCTCAATATATTGTGCAATTTGGCCAAGTTCTTGTAGATGAGTATAACCTCTACAAGTAACATAAACGAGTATAAGTTATAATACAAAGAACTCGTTTCAACAAAATTATAAACGGAACAGAAAAGGGGAAGAGGAATAACACCTGTTATAGTCAGGGATTCAATTCATGCTAATGATCAAACCAACATTCGAAATTATTATTGAGTTTGATAGCAAGAATATTTAACCTGTCATTGATCACCATGACAACTTAGATAAAATTATGAGTAACAAATATATTAATTTACACTTGAAATAATTTGGCAAAAGAGACATTGAAATTATTATAATATGAAGATAGCATTATCCATAAATTAATGGGCTCAAAACTAACAACATTTTTGTGTTTATAGTACATATATACATACATTCATAACTCTTGTTTAAGAAAAAAAAATTGACATCCATCATGTTTTGGACATATCAAAATCAGAAACAAATAAGTGTCATAGGTGAAGATATCGAAAAATCAACACCAAGTGGTCCACAGATGTATGTAGAGCTAAATAGTGAACATCCAAATGATAACTATTTAGGGATGTTGGAAACTGTGCGTAGCATAAGGGAATAATTACAAAGCATCAAGGAAGATAATGAAAAATTACTCAAGGGTAGTAAAGAACACAAAGAATTGAATGAGATCATACTAAAAAATATGATTGAAATGAAACATAACAAGAATCTAGGTCATACTTCGAGTAATGCTTAAAATGAATATTCCAATGAAGAATCACACAAGCATAAAGGCCATCCAATAATCAGGGATAAACTAGATTTGTTAAGTGAAGGAAGTACCAATGACAAATATTAAGGTAGTACTTTACAAAAAATTGTACCTAAAACCAAGAAAAGGAAGTGGTGTGATAACAAAGTGTTTAGTGAGTTTAAAAAGATCAGACTACCCAATTTTGATGGTGAGTCCGAAGAAGGAGCAAATTCTTGGTTTCTAAACATGGGTAAATATTTTCAATTATACAACTACCCAAAAATTTGAGGGCTAGGTTGGTTGTGTACCAACTGAATGGTAAAGATACGATTTGGTGGTAGGAAACGAAAACTGTGAACAAGATTACAAGTAGCAATCAAATTTTAAAATATTAAAAAAATATTTTAAACAAAAGTGTTTAACTGAAATATCCTATGACGAAAAAAGCCAAGGAATTTAATGACATCAAACTAGGGCATATGACTATTGAGGATTTTTATCACTAATTTCATAAATTTAATGATATATGTACCTTATCTTAGAGAGAAAAATGAAAATGTTCAGTTATTTATGAGTTGTCTACCTCAAGAATACAAGGATAAAATTGAGTTCCTTAATAATACAACAATGGATGAAGTAATAAGGCATGCCAAGTTGTGTTTCACTCAATTCACGCAGAGCTCTGGAAACACAAAAAAATGGTAGAATAAGAACACAAGAAAGTTTGATCCTAGGAAAAAACAATTTAAGCATCCACGGAAAACATCACATAGTGCACAACGTCTAGTAGAAATAGATACAATGGAAAACAAAGTGTATCATTTCAGAACACTAGTAAACCTGCAGATTTGGTAAATAAGACAGTTAGTCTGCCATTACCGTGTTGGGGCTGCAAAGAATCTCACTTGTATCGAGATTGTCCTCGAAATAAAAATAGAAGTATTGTAGTATAATACATATAGGAAGCAACAAAAGTAAATTACATGGCTAGATGTACTCACAAGATCAATGTTGTATTGGAAAATTGGTAGGTTTATCATCAATCCTCCATGGTGGAAGTAGAAGGTATGATTAATCAAAAACATGTATCCAAAGGATGTGTCAGATGTCTGATCTTTAACGGGAATTATAGGGTATTATCGTAGATTCATAGAGGGTTTTTCAAAACTTTCTTATCCAATAACCTCGTTGTAGAAAAAGGGAGTCGCATTTAAATAGAATGAAAAATGTTAAGAAATATTTGAAAAGCTAAAATAGTTGTTAACAAGAGCACCTAGTATGAGGATAACAGATCCACATAATGACTTTGTGGTCTGTATTGATAATTCAAAGGAAGGAATGGGAGAGTATTAATGTAGGATAATTATGTAATTTCCAATGAATCACGGAAAGTAAAACCTCATGAATAAAATAATGCACCTCATTATCTAGAATTTCCTCTTGTTGTGCATGCTTTGAAAATTTGGCGAAACTATCTATTAGGAAATAATTTTTTGTTGAAAACAAATAATATTAGTCTTAAACACGTTTTCAACTAGAAGAACTTGAATGAAAGATAAGATAGATGCTTGGCTTTCCTAAATGAGTATGATTTTGAAATATAACATATCAAAGGAAAAAAAAAGATAGTAGATGCACTTAGTAGGTAAATAAATGCAATTTCTAGGAGTAATATACAATATGATCTTAAACTAAAAATTACATAAATGATGAGAATTACGAGAAAATTCAGGAAAAATGTTAGAATAATAAATCATATTAGGGTGAGTCAAAATTCAGCTCCAATCACGAAGGTTTAGTGTTATACAAAAACACAATCTACTTTTTAAGTGGATGTCCTGGGCCTTAAATAATAAGAAATGTAATATACTAGGTATATTACAAATTTCCAACCCACACAGAATTAAAGAATTTGATAATAGAGTAATTACATAAGAAACATTTTTCAGGTTACCAAGGTTACCAAAAGACTTTAACAACTTTGAAGGAGGAGTATTTTTGGCCCAGGATGAAAACTTCAGTAGTTGAATATTTGGCTAAGTGTTGAGAGTGCCATCAAGTTAAGACTTAACACTATCACCCAACCAAATTATTGTAGCCCATACCCATTTATGAGTGGAAATTGGAAGATATTAGTATGTATTTCATTATAGTGTTACCTATAACTAATAAACAAAATGACTCTATAATGATAGTAGTACACAAACTCTCAAAATATGCACATTTTATTCCAGTAAAATCTACCCACAAAGCCATAAACATTGTAGAGATTTTCATGAAGGAAACTTTTAGGATGCATGGTTTACCCAAGAAAATCATTTCAAATAGAAATATGAAGTTCACTTTGAATTTCTGGAAAACATTGTTCAATGGCTTGGACACTCAACTGAGTTTTGAGTGTTTCATATCATCCTCAAATGAGATTAAGATCGAAAGGACTAACCAAATTGTAGAGGATATTTTGCGGATGTATGTAATGGACTTCCCCACTAAGTGGGAATATTACCTTCATCTGGTTGAGTTTTCATATAATAATGGTTATTTTACTTCATTAAAAATGAGTCATTTCAAAGTGATGTATGACAAGAAGTGTTGAACACCCGTTAGTTGGGCTAGTCTGGTAGATAGAATTATTTTGGGTCCTGACATGTTAAAAGAAATGGAAAAAATTGTTTTGAAAGAAAAATGGAATTTAAAAAATGCATAGGAAAGAAAAAAGAGTTTTGCAAATTTAAAAAGGACACATACAAAATACAACATAGTATATCATGTTTATCTAAAAGTTAAACCCAAAAATAGTCCTTTCAAGTTGGGAAAAAGTTCCAAGTTGTCACCACAATATTATGGCCCTTTTGAACTACTTGCCACAGTGGGGCCAGTGGTCTATCAAATTGCACTACAAACTAAGTTAAAAGTACACAATGTATTTCATGTTTCATTGTTAAAAATTTTATGCATGATATAACTGACATTGTAAATTGGAATATGATTTAGGTGGAACTAGGAGGAAACTTCCAAGTGGAACCGTTACGCATTATCGACAAGAAGAAAACTATGTTGCAAAACTTATCCATCATTCAGATTAAAGTGTGGTGAAATCACTTTGTTCTTGAAGAGGCCACTTGGGAAATGGAATAATCCATGAGGAAGGGTTATCCATTCATGTTACAGATTTGAAATGATCATATGGGAACACTGAGGATGTTGTTCAATTCAAGGGGGGGAGGACGTAATGTCCCTCGATTTCTAAACATTTGAACATTTTTTATTATTATTTATGTTAAAGAAGTTTTGGGAAAGGACTTGTAACATCCCCGACCTTCAACCTCCATCAGATAGCGCTACCCAAACAACCTTATCTTTTTCCAACTAGCTCTAATACCAATTCATGACATCCCCAACCTTAACCAATAGGCCAGATCATGCCACTAAATAACATTTATTCTCTTATACCATTTATTTGTTTACATAACTATCTAATTCAATTAATCAATTATAACATTTTGTTCATACATAGCTTAATGCAAAAATAATAGTAACATATACATGCAGTGAATCACATGATAAGATTGTAAGAATCATAGACATGTAATTTTAATACATCACTAAAATAGTCAAGCACAAGGATTTGGTACTTATCTTTTAATATATGACCACCAACTGTGTGCAGACCTTCCACAAACCTCCCATCCTTATACCACACTACTCATCATGCTCAGCAATCGCACAAGAAATGGATGGGACTAAACTCCATTGGGAAAGGGATTCCTAGGCTTGGCAAGGGAAAGAGGAAAGTCGCACAGGTCAACAAGAAGGATTATCTCCCAGGTCATCTCACACTAACAACCTACAACCTCTCATTCCCCACATCCCTATCCCACCCCAGAAAGTGTGCCCCTTCTCTGTTCAATAGTCCTTCGGCTTCCCCAGTTCCCTTCCAGGGCTTCAACAACAGGCTGGACAAGAATTCTCTTAACACTATAGTTGTAGTTGGGATCCCTCTAAAAAAAACTTACCCAACAACCTCTCTCTCCTAGAGATATTTTTTTTCATGGCTAATAACCTACTTCTTCAAACCATGGGCCTGACAACTCGCCTCTTCAAACCACAGGCCTGACAACCTGCTTCTTCAGTCCATCTTCTAAGCCAATTCTAGAAAAGGTGATGGAAACAACAAAGTGTAGTATAGAAAAGATGATGGGATCAAGCCACACTCAGTCAAGGAACCATGTGGGCTATAACAACAAACCATTAAGGCATGGTACAGTTTAGGTAAGGTACAGGGTGCGTCAAGTTTCACATGAAACATGTGGGATAAATCAAGTACGATTATAGGATTCAAAAGGTGCGTGTTATATACAGAGGCGATGATGATGAAGAACTGGTTGAATGCATGAATCCCTTGTGAATTGGGAAGGGTGACAGACTTCGAGAAAATCATAAGGGTCGTGAGGATGGAGAGACTAGTCCAAGGTGCAAGGATGGGGAGCAATGCTAGAATGGGAAGTGAACCCCCAATGCGTTGCTCTTCCCAACTATAACTGCATGCACCCAGGTTGACACCTGTCTTCATGGAGTTGCATGAGTTCCACTTAGCACTCGTTCCATTTCTCAGGAACTTATGACAACACCGATTATGTCCACCTTAGCCTTTAGGAAATAATAATAAAATATTGTTCTCTCAGAGGTAATCCCTCTATCTTAGCCCCTAGGCCTAGACACTTATCCCCATCCCTTATCCTACCTAGTAGAGATTAGTCCCCCATAACTCTTTCTTCGTGGTTGATCTACATGCAGCAGTGTAATTGTATTAATGATATGTGCATTTACATATACAAAAATTAGACTCATGGCCTTAAGCATCTAGGCTCTCCGTCCTAATAAACATATAAGTATTTAGCTTATAAACACTTGGCTCACCAACCTATTGTTGGGCTCTAAAGATGTCATAAAATATAACCTCTATGCATCATCCAAAGGTAGGCACTGACACAAGTGTTTTACTTGTTGCCTACGTAGGTTCTTACCTTCCGTTTTCAATACTAGTCCTCCACAGATGCAACCCCTGCAAAGGGACAACAATCATAACAAAAGGAATGACAATTGTTTCGTTCAAATGAACAACAAAAGGGATAACAATCGTGACAAGGGAACGACAGTCGTTATATTGGGCCAAACTAATGTTGTATTAATTGACTTGTAGTACTTGCCCAACTATCTAATTTGTCAACTTGGGGTTCGTAAACTGACGAAGGACACACAAAGTATATGCAAGATTGAACATTGACTAATCTAATCTAATGTTTAATCTACAACTAAAATTGAATCATTAATATAACACACGACTGACATTGAATCATTAATCTAACACACGATTGAAATTGAATCATTAATCTAACACATGACTGAAATTGAATTAATCTAGTTGCATAAACGAAATTACTCTAAGAATGGGAAATTGCGTAAATGGAATTAATCTAGAAATGGAGAACTACATGAAGGAAAAACAAGTACAACATGTGAAGAGTTGAATGACACAACATCATATGTTAGATCTCACCAATGAAGCAATCTTATATTAAAATAATCAAATCAATCTTTATAAAAGAATAATGAAAGCATGAAAACCAAAACCATGAATCAAATCTAAGAATATGTTTTGCTACTTATATGTTTAGTATAATTCACTAATTAATTATCAATCTGGGATTCGTAATCAACAGAGTTACAAGACACCAGTAAGAAAGGTAATTTCTAATGTCACAAGTATAGAATTAAACTAAATTATGCATACTGGAAACAAATCAAAATAGTAAACTGTAATGCACTTTGGTTGTCTTTCACAGAGAGGCTATCTACTCCATTATGACACATGCAAGTATGAGATGGATTTGGTTTGACAGATCAACTCTGTTATCTGACCCAAAAAAATAACTGTGCAATCCACACTTCTGGAAGGAAATCACACATCAATCATCAAAGCATATCATGGGTATTTCAATAGTCAATATGTTGGTTCTGTTGTGGTTCACAATGAACTTCACTAGTTCTTATCCAAGTAGTGTTGACTATTTCTGCCAACATCTATGATCACTCAAGGAAATCAAATTCATGAGAACAGAAACAGGGCATATGCAAAAATAGAGCAATTAAAGATCTCTAAGCAATTATAGAATGGAAATCTTAATCTATGATGTACTACTATCATCTAACAGAGTTAAAGCTTTAGCTAATTTATCATTTCCACTACTGAAAACAAATACTAATGCTAATCTACGAAGAGGTTGACCTTTGTTGGGCGATGGGCCCTTGCTGCTTCAACAGGTCAACTATTGAAGTCTACATGAGGCTTGTATTCAACACACACATTACTCTCACTCACATTTCAAAACATAAAACCAAACTTTCATTAACAACTCAACTCACACTTAATCATAGATAATCAGAATATGGAGATAAAATGACATTCCATTAATCTTCACTCAGGATATGTTTTGTACTATCATACGCTGCTTTACATATTGGTAATATGCTAACTCTCCTACTACCTCCACCATCCTTACCATGGCTATTTAATAGTCTTAATCGTGAAACACAAGGAGGTGAATTGATTTGCAAATCAATCAGTTGTTAAATTCAATCATTCAGTTACATATTTAGCTTCATCCTCATGACACGAAGTGCATGAGGATGAGGCAATCAACAAACTATTCTTATCATAGCCTTGCTAAAGAAAATAGATGTCCACCAATTGACTTAGGTGAGATCTGGCACCTAACTTAGTACATTAGGCTCTTCCATATTAGTACTAGATCGTAATAGGTAGATGGTACTAGATCATGATAGTGTGTGGACATTAGTACCAGATCATGACAGTGCGTGTTGGTACCAGATCATGACAGTTCATGTTGGTACCAAATCGAAACATATGCTATTTTAGTACCGGATGTGCTTGGTACTGGATTCAGACAACAACACTCTTGGTGCGCAGGTACCAGATAGCTGAGATGGTACAGGAACGCTGGATATCTAGAGGTCAAATATTTATACATATGACAAATTGAAGCATTAGTACATGAAATATTTAATTCCCTAACTCAATAAACCACAAAATGCATGAATTAACCATACTTTACCTTATGACCTTATCACTGGCTAATGGTAGCGTTCTTGTCATTCACCCAAGCTTTAGGTAGGCCAAAAAGGTATAGATAAGGAGTATAATAGGGTAATGGGGATGTCAATTTGGGTCTCAACATTCCCCCATGCCAAAATCATTGCATGTCCTCATGCAATTGAAAACAAAACCCAAAATGTTTCAAAACTTGAGACTGTGTTATTTACTTTGGTGGATCAATGATGTTGATGGCTGAAGCCTCTTCTTTCAGCTCCCTTTTGATGACCCTAACGTATTATAAAATTCATAATACCTTCTTGATCTTGTTAGAGGTCTCTTCATGGTCGTCTTGAATTTGTTGGCTAGTTGCTTTCAACTGCTCATTATCCTTTTTGATATACCTGTCTAAGAGTTGATATTCCTTTACTTCTTGTTGGAGTTCCTGATTTTGTTTTTGCAGTTCCCCAATCCTTTTCTTCATTTATAATTTTTTCAAGGTATTTGTTGACTCCATCATTACTAGCTAGATGCACTCCCTTTCCTTGACTTCCTCCCTCATCCCACAGAAAGTAATAGTGGCTTACTCCTCGGTCAAACTAGGGATGTCATCTTGGATTGGTAAATCCTTAGAAGGGGAGGTAAGGTCGATTGGATCTTCCTGTGTATGAGGACTGACTATTGTTTTTCCCTTCTTTTCCATGCTCCTCATAGTTCTCTTACAAGGAGGTACCGGATTAGCGATGCTCACAGACTTCCTTTTCTTCTTTTCTAATTGTGAAAAGGTGACAGGGGATTGTGCCACAGACTGTTTACTTTTAGTTTCTGAGCCATGCTTCCCTTTCTTCATCATTTTATGATGATCCTCTTTCTCAACTGCCACCATTGAAGTCTCCTCTACTAATTTGTTTTTACCTTTTGATTTGGAGCTTTTAGAAGTATTGTTGACTGTGGAAGAGGACCCCGCTTTTTCATGTTGGCTCACTACCCTAGATGATGGCGGAGTTGTCTTATCCTTATTGCTCTTTTTCTCTTGGGGTTCCTTACTTTTCTTTGGAGCATGTTGGGTTTCCTCCACAAGTTTGTTTTCTGTGGGAAGGTGTTGTGTGATAAGGGTTTTCCAACTAATCCTGTGTTTCCTAAGCTCATGTAAAACTAGCATTTTAATGAGACCTTGATGGTAAATGCTAGTCTTCTATGTTTTGGAAATGGATTTTACACCTCTTACCATTTTGTTCAACCTCATCCATAGAAAATATGGGAAATTTATTTCAGGGCCTCCTTCAAAATGCAATAGAAGCCTAAGATGATATATGAAGGTCCCGGCATACCTGCCTTCACAGGTGACAAATCATTGAAGACTGGTAATCATTGGATAGTATTCTTCTTTGATGTAGTTCCTAGGGATCCCCTTCTTCCAGTTAGGGTGTTGATGATCTTCCTTCAAGAATTGTTGGCACATTTCTTTGTTAATTCCTACACCTTTGAAGTATTTGGCTCCTCTGCTAGGTAGTCCTGTAACCTCCCTTAAGGTTGCTTCATTAATTGTTAGTTGTAGATTGCCTATATGTGAAATCTCTCCATCATAACCTTGTATAAATTCATGAGATATCATCTCGTGCCAGCCTGTAAATTTTTCCAGAAATGGTATCCATCCCAATCTAGCATATTTTTCTTGACATAATTGGTACTCCTTGATTTCCCTATAAATTTGGAAAACCGGTTCGTGTCTAGTAACGACCATCGTTATAAGTTGAGAAAAGGATTGGGCTATAGCACAAGGGTTTAGTTAATTGATGAAGGGTTTGGTACCGGAAATGAGTAGGCTCGAGATTGGAGAAAGCTCATGATGACAAGGGGAAATATGGTGATGGTGTTGCAAATGGTAAGTTTAAGTAAGAGTGTCGTAAAGAAAAATTATGACCAGATGAGGCTTATCTGGATGGCTTCGCCACCAGATAATCCATTTCATATCTACCTATTATTGTAATGATGAGGACAAGATGTTGGGTATCAGTGCATCATTTTGGAATAGGTGATTGGACTTTTGGGGGGTGAAATTAATGTTGGATCGTGGTTCATGATATAAGATGGGTTTGTGAATTATTTAAGGACGAAATATATATTCGTAGCTTATCATTACTGAATGTGCTTCATATTTTGATATGATTTTTTCCCTTAACCATGTTCAAGAGCTATGAGAGGATTGATTAGGTTTAGGCGTATGGGTATGAGGGATAAGCGCATTGGTTTAATACTAAGGTCATAAGATCTAGTATATATTTTCATACTTATTGTAGTTTTATGAGCATGGGAAAATAAATACCATGTTACCTTTTCTTTCACCTTGGTATGATTAATACCCATATCATGTGTGATTGCTTGTAAATTGTTAGAATTCATCCCTTTAGACTAAAGCTTCTTGAAAACTTGGTACGGGAATGTCTTGTACTTCTGTTATTCTGTGCTTATCTTCTTTTGTATTTGGTTCTGCAGGTGGATTATATGAGTCTGGAAAAGAGTTCTGAAGGGGTTCTTTGACCTTCCCCCATGCCGAAGATGTTGTATATATGTAGGCAAGAAGATTCAATCATTTTATATCATAATGGAGAAAAGATGATAAGAGCAAAAGAAACCAATCAAATTTTAGAAGTACAGTTTATCACCTATCATATAATCTCATGCCAAAAATGAAATTGCCCTTCTTTTAATGGATTATTGACAGGGGTGTCATTCAGTAGTGAAACAGGGGAATATATATATGTTTGCATCTCATGCCAAAAAATGAAATTTCCCTTTTTTTAATGGATTATTGACAGAGGTAGCATTCAACAGTGAAATAGGGGAATATATATATATATGTTTGCATGAAGAACAGATCCCACCTAACTTGCTTCAGAGATTTACTATCATTGGATGTTATAGATAAATTTCACAGTATAAGTAGATTAGACTCCCTAGTTAGGGCTCCACTCTTAAGAAGTTTCCTTCTTAGATAGTGTAGGCTTTAGATGTCAGACCGGTAAGTTGACTTAGGGTAATTCTCAAATGGACATTTTCTTGGAGTAATTATGTTGCTGATTCATTTGGATTTTTTTATCTCATGAAAGCCAATAATGACCTTTACTCTTTTTATTTTAGATGACAAAAAGTGGATTTTTCAATCAAACAAGTATAGATGAGACATTTTTCAACCAGAACCCACTGCCAGCGAGCCTGTTCAATACTCTGGTGGGGTAGTTGTGATAATTAGTGAGAGGTTCCTTCCCCAAGCAGAATGCCCCATTTCCAACAGGCCTGTTCAGTACCCTGATGGGTTTTCCTAGTCATACCATAGACTGGTACCTGCTGCTAGCATACCTGTTTAGTATCCCAATGGGTTAGTCTCTTAAACCCTTTTTCCACCAGAGGCTTCTTGTCCATAGTCACCTATTTTGGTTTTTATTAAAGAGTGCTTTGCACAGTGACATAGGAGGCTCATCTGAAAACCTTTTTACAGGGTAGGATGGTATTGGGTTGGAAGACATATACTCTTCTTTTGTATGTCTTTTAAAGATTTGTCTGAAGGAAAAATAAACTTTTATGCACATTATTTCTTTAGAGTGATCCAGATGTATAATTTTGTCTGAAGTTGTCCATAAGAGAATGACCTAAAGTTTCCTTAAGGTACTGGTACATCCTCTGCCATAAAAGTTTTGGTAGTGTGCCCATGGTAGAGAGTGTTCATATACTCATATGTTACTCTTTAATAAGATAATCCAATGAATACTATTGAAGTTTGGTTAGGGTGAGATAGTTGCTTATAGGCTAATATATTTTTTCTTTGAAATCATGTTGAAATACTGGGTAAAGGCAACTTCTAGTCTTTAAAGTGGATTATGGTTCTTTGAGAAATCATAGGTAAAGATTGTGTCCCTCTTTTTATTTTGTTTTTAAGCAACATAACCAAAAGATATTAAAGTTCTTCTCAACAATAGAACCAAAAGAAATTAAAATACTTCCCTTTAGTTGTCAACAGAAGGGATACCATTTGATATTGCATTTGGATTCTTGGTTCCATCTTAAGTGGTTGTTGTATGGATTCATACTTCAGATTAATTGACATAAGATGCGTAGTTTGCTTTGTCAATTAGGTAATGTGTCTTGATAGTACTGAAGAAGGACAGACTCTGGTACCGAACTGGTACCAGACCAAAACAGGATGTCTGGTACCGAAGCAGAAAAGAACATTATTGATGCCTACAAATGATGTTTTAACAAGTTCGTGAAGGATCAAATAGATTTAAAAAAAAAAAAAATTCTTACAAAAGAAAAGAAAAATTGTGAAAGTAAAACAAAAGGAGGTAAGAGTCTCTTGTTACCTTCAACTTATTAACAAAATTCGATCCACACCTATGTACAAAAAGTTTCACCTAAACCAATCAATCAATGTGGGTCAATAGGAGGATCTCCTTCCTTACTGATCATCTGTGTGTCTGAATTATGTAGTATACAAGTCATGAATTCTTCTTTTGACGGAGGTTTGTTGTAAACTCGCAACCGGTGACCATTCACAAGTAGTGGTGTCTGTTGTTCATCAATTGTCTTTATCCTGATTGAACCATTATCATAGATAGTGTTAATTTCCTAAGGTCCCATCCAACAGGTGGTTAACTTACCTTTGAAGTTCTTGAATCTGTTGTCATACAATAGGGCCCAATCTCCTTGTTGAAATTTTTTATTTTTGAGATACTTGTCATGCCATTTTGTTCTCTATTCTTGAATGAGGGTAGACCTTTGAAGTGCTTCCTGCCTGGTTTCATCCAACTCATTAAGCTACAAGAGTCTTTGTTGTTGGGCTTCATCCAAGTTCATGCCAACTTGTACTGCAGTCCTGAAGGTTTTGACCTAAAATTCTATGGGTAGAAGCACCTGCTTCCCATACACTAACTCATACGGTGTATTTCCTGTTGTATTCCTCCAAGTGATTCTATAAGACCATAAGGATTCTAATAATTTGTTAGCCCAATCCTTATGGTGCAACTATACTGTTCTGGTAAGAATGGACTCAATAACTTTGTTGGTAGATTCTACTTGTCCATTTGCTTGTGGATGATAGGGTGTAGATTTCTTATGTTTGATTTGGTACTGTTTTGTAATAGGTTTGACTAGATGAGAGGTAAATTGAGTTCCTTGATCAGTCACAATTTCTCGAGGTACACCAAATATAGTAAAGATATCATTAAAAAGGAAATCTACCACTGATTGTTCACTTGCAGCCGATAAAGATTTTTCTTCAACCCATTTAGTCACATAATCAGTGCATGCAAGTATATACTTTTTATTTTTAGATGCAGGGTTGATGGGCCCTACAAAATCTAATGCCCATATCTCAAATGGCTCAATAACTAGTTAGGCTTGAAGTGGCATTTGGTCTTGTGCAGTAGGCTTACCCATTCATTGACATTCATCACAATTGGACACATAGGTTTTAGCATCTTTGAAAATATGGGCCCAGTAGTAACCTGATTGCATAACTTTGTAAGTAGTCCTTTTGTCTGCGAAGTGTCCTCCACAAGGGCCATCATGGCAGGCTTGTAAAATATCATGAATTTCATCTTCCCTTACACATCTCCTGATCACCAAATCTGGTCCTGTTTTGTAGAGGCAATCATCGTGCCACATGTAATTTGCACTTAGTTGAATTACTTTTTGTTTTTCTCTAGGAGACAATTTCTAAGGCATCTTCCCTTTCACAAGATAGTTAGCGACATATGCATACCATGAAGTGAATGTATAAATAGAAAATAAATTTTCATCAGGAAAGGTATCTTATACCGGTGCATTATCTCCTAGATGAATCATTCTAGATAAGAAATAAGCCACAAGATTATCTTTACCAGGTCTATCAATAATGTTGATATTAAACTCTTGTAATAATAAGAGCCATATTGTAACTCTAGGATTTGTTACAGGTTTGTTCATTAAGAATCGAATGGTTGAATGATCAGTGTGTACAAAATATTGATATCCTGTAATATAGTGTCTAAATTTATTGATAGCATGGACTACAACTAGCAATTCTTTTTCTGTGACCGTATAATTAACTTCAGCTGGAGATAGATTTTTACTGACGAAGTAAATATCATAGGGAATTTTATTTTCTCTTTGTCCAAGGACTACCCCAAGGGATATGTCTGAGGCATCAGTATAGATATGAAAAGGAAGGGACCAATTTGGTCCTCTTAATACAGGTGTAGTCGACAATTTCTGTTTTAGAATTTCAAAAGATATTTTGCATTCATCATCCCACTTAAATTCAACTTCTTTAGATAATAAATTGAATAAAGGGGTAGCTAGGCTTGTGAAATTCAGAATGAAACTTCTATAGTAGCCAGCGTGTCCTAAGAAGATGTGGACTTCCTTTTGTGAGGAAGGTATTCTGATTTGTGTGATGATATAAATCTTTACCAGATCAACTCTCATGCCAGAATGGGAAATGTGATGTCCCAAAACAATACCTTCAGTGAGCATCATTTTTTTATTTTTCATTACTTAAGGAAAGATTAGTTTCCTTACACCTAATCAAGACTTTTTCTAAATTGGCTAATGCTTCCTGGAAGTCTTGTCCATGGACTGTAAAGTCATCCATGTAGACTTCCACACGATCATTGGTCAAGTCAGAGAAAATGGCTAGGACAACTCTTTGAAAAGTGGTTGGGGCATTGAAAAGTTTGAAAGGGAGCACCCTATAAGCATAGGTGCCCCAAGGGTAGGTGAAAGTGGTCTTCTCCTAGTCTTTGGGTGCTATTTGTATCTGGTTGTAACCACTAAACCCAACCAAGAATGAAAAATACTTCTTTCCGAACAGAGTATCTAGGACCTAATCAATAAATGGTAAGGGAAAGTAATCTCTAAGGGTGGCTTTGTTTAACTTCTGGAAGTCTACACATATCCTCCACTTACCATTTTTCTTGGGAACTATGACAAGTGGAGATACTCATTGACTATATGAAATGGGGTATATGAGATTGGCTCGGAGGAGTTTTTGCAATTCCTATTTTATAATATCTTTAAGGGCTGGATTCATCCTTCGCTGAGGCTGTCTAACTGGTTTGATTTGGTCATTAGTGTAGATGTGATGTGTGCATGTGTCAGGTTGAATTCCTTTCATGTCTGCATAATCCCATGCAAAGGCATTGAATTGTCTTTAGAGCATTTTAATCACTTATGTCTTTTGTTCTGGTTCCAAACTAGAGTTGATATACAAAGGTTTTCCTAGGCTAATCTCAACAAGTTCAGTATTTTCTTCCTTATCTGAGGAGGCTAGTGATAAAGTGTATAATTGAGTGATATCAGGGTGTCAATTTTGTTGAAATTCGGAACTAAAAATATGTGACAATTCTGCAAAAGACCTTGGGTATTCAATGCAATTTGTGTCAGCCAAAAATAAGCTTAAGACTTGTTCATCTAATTGTTCTTGTATTATTCTTACTTGTTCAAGTGTTAACAGAGGTCTGATGCAATCTTCCTCTCCATAAGGGTTTTCTAACCAAATAGGTATTTCCTGTGCCGGTTGGGCAAGAGGGAAGAGGACATTTTTTTGGCTATGTGTGCCATTGGATATAGTCTTCTCACCAGACCGACAGCTGATAAAATCATCTGCTATGGCCAGCCAAGGGAGGCCAAGAACCACAGGGTGTCTTGGTTTGGAGGATGATTTAGAATAGATGACTAAAAAGTCTACTGGATATTCCCAAGAGGTTAAGGTGACTGTGACATCATCTAGACTTCATGTAGGGCTAATGACTGACTTATCTGCCAATTCGATCATGGTTTGGGTTGGTATTAACTGATTGATTTGGAGCTTTTGCATAGTGTCAAAATACATTACATTAATAGATGCACCCAAATCAATGAGTGTGTCTGGTAGAGAAATACCATTAATTTCAATAGTGACAACTGGGTTTCCAGGGTCATTATATTTGTATGGCATTTCAGAAATAAATTCAGATAATTGTCCTACTACCTGAACAAGGGGAGGTTCCTTGTTCTTCCTTCCTGGTTTCTTAATGAAAATATCCTTTATGATTTTTGCATATATAGGAATATCCTTAATGGCTTGCAGCAGAGGTATTTTTATGCACACATTTCGTAATTCATCTTCTATATCTCTGTGCAAGGGTGGGTCAGGTTTCTTCACTAATAGTCTTTTGGGGTAAGGTGGAAGATTAATTTGTTGGGGTAATCGTATAGACTAACAAGTGATTGGGATAGGAGGAGAGGCCTCTTCTTCTGCAGGGGTGGTTTGAGTGTTTTCTTCCTCATAATGATTATCATTTTCTTCCTGAATTATTACTGCAAGATCTGATTGGTTTACCACTTTCCCTGATCTTAGTTGAATTTCATAGGTGGGAAAGGTTTGAACTTCTGTATTCTTCACAGGGTGGGTGGGTCGATTATTGGGGTTAGGGACTCGTTGGGCAGGGATTGTTGTTGGCCTTGGAGGATTGTGGGCAGCTTGGTTTTGTGGTTGTTGATTGGCATTTATAGATACTTGTTGCTGCTAATTAGGATTCAAGGGGTTTGTAAATTGTTGTTGTATAGGAGGTGGGAGTAAAGATTGCATCTGTGGTGGGTTGAATCCATGTAGTAATTGGGAAATGTTTGCAGTGTACTATGGATATGTAGGGTAAGAGGGATTTCCATACATAGGTCCCCTCCAACCTTGTTGCCAAGGTTGAGTTTGTTGAGGTGTCCATTGTGGATAGGTCACTGGGGAAGGACCCCATTGTTGTTGTTGATATTGTGTATTAGGATCATAAAATGTATTGGGATTTTGGGCTCTCCAAGGTCTTGTAGAAGGGTATGGTTGTTCTTGTGAGACTCCTCCTCCCCTATACATGGCTTGTAATTCAAGCAAGGTTGGACATTCAGATGTGGGGTGTTCTAGTGTACACACACCGCAGATTTCTATGATATTTAATGGGCATTCTTTCTCGTTGTTATGCTTCTTTCGGCATCTATGACAAAATATTGCTAGAGCATCTTCTTCTTGTTTCTTTTTTAGTTTTAGAGTATCTAACCGGTTACTTATTGTGCTCAAGATGTTTGTTTTAAAGTTCTCCAATAAGTTTCCTAACTCGGTTTTGGTGACAGTCCCTAAAATTTGTTTTGTATTTCTGCTAAAAGGATCTCTTAGTCCTTTGCCTGTTTTAGCTTGCCCTCTTGAGTATCTCCTACAGTAATCTACAATTTATGAAAAAGGTTTTTGGTGTACATCTCAAAAACTCAACAAATTTAAAACTTCTATGCAATCATCCCTAAGACATTTCAAGAATACAGTTCTTACTACAGCTGTGTATGTGGTGAATAGTTTTGACTTTTGATAGTTGTATAAGAACCTTTCTAAGTAGTCTTCAGGACTTTCATCTTCTGTTTGATGCATTTTAAAAATGTCGTTTTTAACATTATCCTTACAATAGTCCTGGTATTTTCGTAAAAATGTGTCTTTCATTTGATCCCAAGAGAGGATTGTATTTTTTCCTAAGCTCATGAACCATCTTAAGGATTAATATTTCATTGTAGCAGGAAAGAGATTAAGTTTTTGGGCATCATCTGAGTAGTTATATCTTCTACATAATATGTCAAACTCAAATAAAAATAAATATGGATCTTCAGTTGACATACCTCTGAAAGTGGGTAATGATGATAGTGGGATATTCTTCATGCTGATGTTTCTGGAAATATCCAAGATTGGAAACCCAAAGGTCTCAGTCTCTGTAGCTTCATTTCCTTCTTCTTCTACCATTCTACTGATGGATGGTTCAGAAACTGGATTTTATGTGTCCTAAATGTTCAACGGACTCACGTTCTACCTGTCCCAATACTTATTCTTTCGTTTTAGGTTCTCCTTCTGGAGCCTCACTGGCTCCCCTTGAATTTTCATTTGGTGGAATTTTTCCTGCACCAATGTTAGTTGGATTAGTGGGGGGGTTTGTTTTTTAATCTTTGGAGCTTACAAATCTACCCTTGTTATCTCTATATCTATGCATAAAATGGAAATTTGATTCTTTAGCTAAATTGAAATCCTAATTCTATCTAGAAGGTAAGAAGGCAACCTGGCTTCAGAGAACCCCACTCTAGTGGTCACATGGCTCTTCACTCACATCTTAAACGTTTTATCCTCCTCCCTCATGCAACCTTTTAAAAACATTAAAATTTATTCAAACAATCTAAACTAAAAATCACTTCCTACCATTTGCAACTCCTCGACAATGACGCCAAAATGTTGTGCTACTTATATGTTTAGTATAATCCACTCATTAATTATCAATACAAGATTTGTAATCAATAGAGTTACAAGACACCAGTAAGAAAGGTAATTTCTAATGTCACGAGTATAGAATTAAACTAAATTATGCATACTGGAAACAAATCAAAATTTCAAACTATAATGCACTCTGGTTGTCTTTCACAGAGAGGCTATCTACTCCATTATGGCACATGCAAGTATGAGATGGAGTTGGTTTGATAGATCAAATCTGTTATCTGACCTAGAAAACTAACTATGCAATCCACACTTCTGGAAGGAAATCACACATCAATCATCAAAGCATAGCATGGGTAGTTCGATAGTCAATATGTTGGTTCTGTTGTGGTTCACAATGAAATTCACTAGTTCCTATCCAAGTAGTTTTGACTATTACTTCCAACATTTATGATCACTCAAGGAAATCAAATTCATGATAAGAGAAACAGGGCATATGAAAAAACAGAGCAATTAAAGATCTCTAAGCAATTATAGAATGGAAATATTAATCTAAGTTGTACTGTTGTCATCTAACAGAGTTAAAGCTTTAGCTAATTTATCATTTACACTACTGAAAACAAATACTAATGATAATCTACGAAGAGACTGACCTTTGTTGGGCGATGGGCCCTTGCCGCTTCAACCGGTCAGCTACTGAAGTCTACATGAGGCTTGTATTCAACACACACATTACTCTCACTCACATTTCAAAACATAAAACCAAACTTTCGTTAACAACTCAACTCACACTTAATCATAGATAATCAGAATATGGAGATAAAATGACATTCCATTCATCTTCACTCAGGACATGTCCTATACTATCATATGTTGCTTTACATATTGGTAATATGCTAACTCTCCTACTACCTCCACCACCCTTGCCACGGCTATTTAATAGTCTTAATCATGAAACACAAGGAGGTGAAGTGATTTGCAAATCAATCAGTTGTTAAATTCAATCATCCGGTTACATCTTTAACTTCATCCTCACAACACAAAGTGCATGAGGATGAGACAATCAACAAACTATTCTTATCATAGCGTTGCTAAAGCAAATAGACGTCCACCAATTGACTTAGGTGAGATCTGGCACTTAACTTAGTACATTAGGCTCTTCCATATTAGTACCAGATTGTTACAGGTAGATGGTACCGGATCATGACAATGCACAAAAGGTGGTACCAAATCATGACAGTGTGTGGTCGTTGGTACCGAATCATGACAGTGCATGTTGGTATCAGATCATGACAGTGTGTGTTGGTATTGGATCACAACAGATGTTATTTTAGTACCAGATGCGCTTGGTACTGGATTCAGACAACAACAGTCTTGGGGCGTAGGTACCAGATAGCTGAGCTGGTATAGGAACGCTGGATATCTAGAGGTCAAAGATTTATACATATGACAAATTGAAGCATTAGTACATGAAATATTTAATTCCCTAACTCAATAAACCACAAAATGCATGAATTAACCATACTTTACCTTATGACCTTATCAATGGCTAATGGTAGTGTTCTTGTCATTCACCCAAGCTTTAGGTAGGCCAAAAAGGTATAGATAAGGAGTATAATACGGTAATGGGGATGTCAATTTCGGGTCTCAAAAGAATCCCTTTCTCTTTCGATTCCTAATGACTACTTTGATTCTAATTACATAATCTAACTGAATTCTCATGAAGAGAGAGCACTCTCTTTTATACATGAGAGCCTTGAAGATAAGATAACCATCTCATTATTACAGATCCACTTTTCTCTCAACCTATTTCCCATTATTACAAAATATAATCCCTTCAAATCCTCACACATATCTCTCATATATCTTGGAAAAGATATTCCAACCAAATCTCGATGATCCTCTCCTTGGAATGGGCTTGAATTATCTCCTTAAATATTGAAATGGTGGAGGAAGTATTTGAGATCTCCTTTTGAATTAATCCTTCTCATATTCCTACACATTACAAAGCTCACACATTTTTGAGATATATATGAAAACATGTCAATTTTCTAACATTTAAGCACAAATTCCCTTTTAATACTAAAATGAATAAAGTGGAAAATAATAAGGTGAAACCCAAGTATATTTATGAAATGATATCATGAAAGGTTAATGGGGCGATGAAATTTGGAGAATGATGAAGGGAAAGATGGATGAAAATAGGACATTTATGAGCCCCAACATACCCCCCCAACTTAATTTGTTGCATGTCCTCATGCAACCATGCATGGATCTTCTCAAGAAATTTTGGCATCTGAATGTTGGCTTTGAGTGATGATAATGAATGTTTCCAAGATGATATTTACATGAGTAACAACTATCATTTTCTTATGGTTGGTTCTTGTGTGACAACCATGAATATAAAGAATGTTGGTTCTTGTGTTAACAACATTGATTTCATTTATTTGTTCTCTTGATGTTATGATAATAATTTGCCCATATTCTTACTGGAAAATATATGCTATCAATGTGCATAAGGAAACATCATTGAGTATAAGAAAGCCCTTTTTTTGTATATGTGTGAATCATACCAATATGTACATCAATTATTATGAAGCAAAGTGCAACAAAGTATCATTGGAAAAGAAATGTTCATAACTGGTAAATGAGACGAAAAATGGAATGATGGTATTGGAAAAATGGAGTGATGATAGTGAATAAAGTCCCCTACCCCCCAACTTAACTTGTTTCATGTCCTCATGCAACATGACATAAGTCATAGAAGTGAAAAGGAAAGGGAACTAGGTCATGAGGGAGTTTTCCAAATTATTCATTGTTAGAAGTTGAGGAATTACATGATTAAAGTTTAGAAAATAACATACCTCCACTTACCCAAAATGTTGATGAACTATGCAACATGAATATGGTTGATGTGGCTGCTAGAGCATGGAATATGTTACTACTGCAGGATCATGTGAAAATTGACTACTGTTGGAGCGACGATTTTTGTCTGTTGATCAAAGAATGTAGAGTGGAGGAATCTGAACTGCGGCTGAATGAATCATGGAAAAGAGAAATTATGAAAGTGGAACTGTGGTACTCTTGTATAGATGAAGTCATGCTGCTGTAACTATTGATAGAGTCACGAAAAGTGTATAGTCTTCACCCGCTGCTAAACCTTATGGTACAATTCTAATCATGTGAATGAATGTGTCGATGTCGAGCATGAAAATAAGTCATTGCATTACCGACCAATGATGAATGTCATTAACCAATGTGAGGCAACTCATCATTGATGTCAATGAGTGCCAAGGTACTTGAGTACATCTTGCGAAGTGAGAATGAATGAGCTGATGTCAAGCCACTTGCAAGATCTGATGATCAAGGGACATTGATGTATTCCCATGATTGTCAGCGAGAGATCTTTCCATTAAGGCATGCAAGCCTCCATGTACTAAAAAATGGGCTCTAGTCTATATCCCAGATAAGTTGTTGAGGTCGATGGGGCAAGACTTGTTGAAAGGTGGGCCTTAAGGAATCCCGCATCAGTCAACGTGAGTTCAGATAAAAAGAGTGATAAGACTATAAATGAAAATATCTCAGTAGTAACAATGTGTATGGCAAGGCAATGTACTCATGGAAATGGAGCTGGATAGTTTTATTGACAAGGAAAACTGAACTGAAAAAGATAAAGAGATGTATGTGACTCAGAAAGATAGGCGTGTGCGAAGTCATGAAGGATAATTCAATGGAAGATGGGCTTCAACACAGGGATGAACAATTTGCTTTGAAGGAGAAATTGAGGAAGACATTCATGACACAAATGGGTTTATGAAAATGTTTTTGTGTAACAAAAAATGTCATGTTGTTTATGATGAGTAGCAACTCCTTCAAGTAGTCAATAAGACATGGTTTTTTTCCAAAATTTTTGTGATCTTTGAAAATCACTTCAGCAGCAAGATGCAATTGGCCACGCACTTGAAAAAAACTCAGTACAAATCCTACATGAAAACTTTGTGATATGTTCGAAAATATAATATGCAGAAAGAAGGACAAATGCGACAAAGTAAAAATAAATAAAATGTGGTTTTAAACCTCTTGTCGTGGTCATTGCACGTGCGCTTGTTTCATAGTTAATTGCTTGCTTAGCGTGTTTCCATTTGTTTTCAGGAATTTATAAAAACGTCCATTTGCAATGTTATTTGTTTTTGTTGTTTTAATTTTTATAAGTTGTTAATATGTTTTATAAATTTGTATTTTTCATTTTATTTTTATTTATTTATTTTATTTTATTTTATTATGTTTGA
This sequence comes from Picea engelmannii, assembly GCA_009831015.1. Lineage (NCBI taxonomy): Eukaryota > Viridiplantae > Streptophyta > Pinopsida > Pinales > Pinaceae > Picea > Picea engelmannii. Next base: position 435,388 of record ML779328.1, read on the forward strand.
CCTAATTCTATTACTATATACATATGATTATTTGTTTTATTTTTATTTTTATTTTTATTATTATTATTTTTAATAAAACAAAAAGAAATAAAAACAATATATATATATATATATTTTTTGGTTATTATAAAAAAAGAAATAGAAATTGTTGATAATAAAACAAGCAATTTTTATTTTTTTCCATTGTTCATAAAAAAACAAACTAATAATAATAAAAAACAAAGAAAATAAAACTTTCATATACCTGTAGCGCAGGCCACCATGAATGCTCCAACCTATAGAAGAAATTTTTGTAACGCCCGACATCTGCCTTTGGCATCAATTCTGTGTTTTTTAATCCTTGGGGGAATCAACCATAAATGTTGGAGAATCAAATAAAATGGTCATTTTGGTCGTTCATGCTGCAGCCCCTCGCGTTCACCCGAAGAAGGATATCTAGCCTTATCGATCTCTGCGTTGGCTAGATTTTAATTCTTTCAAAAATTTCACTTCATTCATTTCAAATTCATCTTCACAAATGGATTTTCATTCTGGTGCACTAATATTTGTTGCAAAGGGCTTGGATATGAACTTGGAGTTGCTCAGTCTCGGCCCCATATCAGAATTTGGAATCTGATCTCTTGCAAGAGAAGTAGAGATAATCTAGTGCATGGAATGTGGAAAAAGAAGTCGCATACGAGAAGTTTTGACATTCATGGAGTATCCAGCAGTTGAAGATAGTGTCGATGCCAAGGATGTTTTATCCTGTAATGCATAGTTTTGCACGTCACACTGCTCAGGGCATGCATAATATAAAGATCCCAAAACCTCTTTTTCACAGATATCGCATGGACGTTGGGGTAAGTCTCGTTCTTCTTTCCTGAGCATGAGCCTATGTTGCGGATGAGAGGGATGATGAAGCTCAAGGTGATCACAAATGCAGTCCTCGTGGATGTGGAAGTTACGGTGCTTGCATTCGTATCTGACTACTGTAATCTAGTTTCACAATAGCTTTCCCTTGTGAAATGCAATCTTTCCCATGGGATTCCCTGGATGTCCTTTCCATGTCGATCTTGTAAAGCTGTAGTGATGTTACCCGTGAATCCATGCATTCTTTAAGCCCAGTGTTTGCTTGGAATTTTTAATTGACATGAGTATGTCAGTGAGATGACTTTAGGGTAAACTATGGGGTAGAGTATGCTTAGGCAAAATCACTCAAGATGCCCAGAGAAAGATGAATACAAAATACGATGGCAAGTCCATGCCGCATATCTTGTTCATATTGGGGTCATCTGAGTGGTCTCTCTCAGTCCTAGACCAAGACATATTACTTGGGGAATCCTCCATTTTTCGGAAGCAAGCAATGAAAGGATGATATAAGTTTTATTTGGCTTAGTTTTGTTCTATGTTATTCTTCTCTCGGAACTATAATGTACATGGCTGAATGAAGATCCTCTTCTTGATACTGTGCCATTCAAACTCTGCCCAATTGAACTATCTATTGACAAAGAAAAAAAAACACAGTTGACGTCCGTTTGTTCAATTCGCCATAGTTCTACCCATCCAATCTTCTTCCACCAACACTATGGGATAAAATGGGTGGTTAAAGCGTTTTTTTTTTGGGGGGAGGCATAAATCAAAGATTGCATTTCTAATTCCTAAAAATCTAATTGCAATATGCGCAAAGAATCAACGAGGTAAGGTGATCCGTTTATTACCACTTCGGCAGTGGCATGCCAGCTTAGAATGTGCATTTTAGGCATTTGCAAATAGAAGCGTTGAACCAGATCGAAGCATGGTTCTTTGTAGCATGCTAATGTATATATTCAAATAGCTATTGCACCCAATCTTTAGTAGATACTGATAGAAAATATCATGCAACAATAGAGCCAACCCTCTGCCCATTTCTAGACATCTGATTCACACCACTGGGTCGAACATCCCTACTACCATTTCCAAACTGATCAATCCTTTGGTATCCTTTAGAACCACCACACCCAGAAGGACCTCGACCACGAGCAACAAAATCGCCTCTGTTTTCAAAATCACCTCTTTCAGGTGGGAACCATCCATGGATAGCTCTAGGGCCAGCGAGCCTCTTCTCCTCAACATATGCTGGGCGTCCCCTAATGGTAATTGGCAATGACTCTATAGAACTTTGCATAGAACTTGATGACTCAAATTCCTTGAAACCATAACAGAAGCCTTGTTGCTTGTTACTTCTAACTTGGACACCGTTAGCCTCAATGGGCCCAAACTTCTTTAACTCTTCTTCAAGTTGGGAACTTGTAGCATTCAAAGGAAAAATTTTAATATAGATCTAGTGCCCATCAGTTTCTGCTTCAAGAGAACTATTGTTCTCTATGGAATTGGGAGCAGAAGGTCCCGATATCTTAGAGGGAATCAATGTTTCTATAGCAACAATTGCTTGTCGTTCAACATTTACTGGTATTGTCCTTGGAATAGACGGTGCCTAAAACTTAACAATTGATGCATAAGATTTGGCTAATTGTTCTTGGACTCTTATAAGAAATGAAGCAAACAACCTGTTGCACATGGTTAGAATTTCCGCCTTGAAATTAATTAATTCTCAATTAATAAGTGCGCTCAAGTGATTTGAAAGATAAAATAAAATAAAAAATAATAATTCCTTCTTATTGAAACAATCAAATCTTGAGATAGAAAATGTGTCCAGATTAATAGAAAAAGCCACCGAATATTATTTTGGTGTAGCTAGCAAAGTAAACGTGGAAAACTCATAACCCATTCCAATCGCAATCCCCGCATTTCGTTAGAAATACACTCAAAAATTGCTGGTAGCATATCGTTTTCAATTTTTGGGAGTTCAACTGACCTGACATGGAGGTTGACGGTTCTGAAATGATATCACCAATATGGGAGAATATTGTTGCAAATCATTAATACAATCAAATCAGATAATCAAAATTTCATTGCTCGGTCATATAAGATATGCATGTAGAGTTGGCTGCAATAATGATAGCATATGGTGAAGCAACTGTGCAACTGAAAAATATCAGAAAAGAAACAAATACATTATTAAATGATTCACAACAAATCCGAGGAGAGAAGCAGGTTTTGAATCAAGAATTGATGACAAAGACCTCTAGATATAATGAAATTGAAGGAAAGTTTATGTTAATGAGGGAGAAATCTGCTTCCATGGACGAAAAGCTAATAGTATATTTTCAGAACCAGAATTTAGATGTTGTAATGGAAAAAAGTGAAGTCTCTAATATATAGACTCAACATGCCACCATGGAAAAGGAGAGAAAGAGCGAGGAAAGTGATATGTATTCTGTTGTGGTTTGATGATGGTAGATTGTTTCTCAGGCTTGGCAAATTCTCTATTTTTATTATTATTATTATTATTTTTATTTTATTATATATATATATATATATATATATATATATATATATATATATATATATATATATTATTTTTATTTTTTATTTTTTTCTTACTGTTTTACTGTTTTGATCTGCAAATGGAAGATGCGCCATTTTTATTTTTCTTTTATTATAAAAAATAAAAATTTATCTTGCAGGCTTTATGTGTGAGGATACAAAATTTTTATTTATGTTTGTATTTTTATTTATTATGCTTTTAAAGTAAAGAATAAAAACTATTTTACAAGCTTATTAAAAATCTATGAGCAAATGGAAGACGAAAAAAATAGATTAGGAAATTTTTTATTTTTGTCAATTAATTTATATTCCTAAAATCAATCAATCAGTCATGCTACTTTCTGATCCTCGTGGTCGCACGAAGCGTGGAGGAGAGCATACTTATTCTAGAAAAAATAAAAAACTTGAAAATAAAACCCTACCTACACTACGCTAATTAGGAATGAGAGATTAGTTACGTATAATCAAATAGCCAATGTAGCCATGCACACAACAGTAATAAAAATATGTTATCTTTCAATTTTGCAATTGATACTCGAGAATATGTATGGGCATGCAAAATTAGCTACTTAAGTTTTAAATTAACAAAATAAAAAGGAAAACTAAGTGGAACTAACCTAGTACTTTCTTGAAACCAACATTTGATCAGGATTTCGTAAGCGTAATTTGTCTTACTCAGATCATGTTGCAGCTCCTCGCTGTCCTCCTCGACCTCTTGTGCGCCTAATGATTCTTCATTAAATATTCAAGGTTCTTTTTTGTTGATTCTTCGTTCGCCTCAGGAGGAGTGAATAAGCTTTTGAATGTTGTCAAGATCTCTTCTTCCAGAGAAGGGGAGACCCCAACTTTTTCTAGGATTTGAGTGAGTTGTTCCAAGATTAAATTCATTGTTAAATCATGTTAAAAAAAGGATTCTTACAACACCCAAATCAAAATGAAAAACTTAAAAAAAAAAAAAAAAAAACACTCTTGCTAAAAGATAAAAAAAATTACTCTTCACAGTTGTGGAAATTAAAACGTTCTTGATAGTTGGTAGGGACAATGAGGAATCTACACTGAAGTAGCTCTCTGACCCTTAGAACCAACACATGTATATCACACTTGCAAAAATTAAAACTACTCTTGCATGAATTGAAATTTGCAGAAATTGAAATTACTTCTACCTAGTTAGTAGGGAGAACATGAGGAGTCTCCTCTCACAAGATTCTATGTCCCCTTACCAACATATCTAGATCACACTTGCAGCAATTGAAACTAATCTTGCAGAAATTGAAATTTGCAGAAATTGAAATTACTTCTACCTAGTTGGTAGGGAGAACATGAGGAGTATCCTCTCATGAGCTTCTATGACCCCTTACCAACACGTCTAGATCACACTTGCAAAAAATGAAACTAATCTTGCAAAAATTGAAATTACTTCCACCTAGTTGGTAGGGAGAACATGAGGAGTCTCCTCTCACGAGATTCTATGACCCCTTATGAACACGTCTAGATCACACTTGCATGAATTGAAATGAAAAATAAACTAATACCTCAATCCATCGTTCTTCCCCAACAATGACGCCAAAATGTTGGGCTCTAAAGATGTCCTAAAATATAACCTCTATTCATCATCCAAAGGTAGGCGCTGGCACAAGTGTTTTACTTGTTGCCTACATAGGTTCTTACCTTCCGTTTTCAATACCTTTCCTCCAGAGATGCAACGCCTACAAAGGGACAACAATTGTAACAAAAGGAACGAAAATTGTTCCATTCAAATGAACAGAAAAAGGAACAACAATCGTGACAAGGGAATGATTGTCATTATATTGGGCCAAACTAGTGTTGTTTTAATTGAGTTGTAGTACTTGCCCAACTAACTAATTTGTCAACCTGGGGTTCGTAAACTAACGAAGCACACACAAAGTATATGCAATATTGAAGCATGACTAATATAATCTAATGTTTAAGCTACAACTGAAATTGAATCATTAATCTAACACACGACTGACATTGAATCATTAATCTAACACACGAATGAAATTGAATCATTAATCTAACACATGACTGAAATTGAATTAATCTAGTTGCGTAAATGAAATTACTCTAAGAATGGGAAATTGTGTAAATGGAATTAATATAGAAATGGAGAACTACATGAAGGAAAAACAAGTACAACATGTGAAGAGTTGAATGACACAACATCATATGTGAGATATCACCAATGAAGCAATCTTATATTACAATAATCAAATCAATCTTTATAAAAGAATAATGAAAGCATGAAAACCAAAACCATGAATCAAATCTAAGAATCCCTTTCTCTTTCAATTCCTAATGACTACTCTGATTCTAGTTACATAATCTAACTGAATTCTCATGAAGAGAGAGCACTCTCTTTTATACATGAGAGCCTTGAAGATAAGATAACCATCTCATTATTATAGATCAACTTTTCTCTCAACCTATTTCCCATTATTACAAAATATAATCCCTTCAAATCCTCACACATATCTCTCATATATCTCGGATAAGATATTCCAACCAAATCTCCATGATCCTCTCCTTGGAATGGGCTTGAATTATCTCCTCAAATATTGAAATGGTGGAGGAAGTATTCGAGATGTCCTTTTGAATTAATCCTTCTCATATTCCTACACATTACAAAGATCAGGCATTTTATATATATATATGAAAACATGTCAATTTTCTAACATTTAAGCACAAATTCCCTTTTAATACTAAAACGAAATAAGTGGAAAATAATAAGGTGAAACCCAAGTATATTTATGAAATGATATCATGAAAGGTTAATGGGGCGATGAAATGTGGAGAAAGGTGGATGAAAATAGGACATTTCTGATCCCCAACACCTGTAAACATAATTACAATTCAGCAGGGGCTCGGCCTTGGGGTGTTACAATCCCCTCCCCTTATTTTTTCATTGTAATCAGTGCAACTTACTTATAGAACAAGAACAAGATTTCCAAAATCTTCAAAAACATGTGGGTATTATTCCTGCATAGCATCTTCATGATCCCATGTTGCATCCTCAGAACTGTTCCAGGTCCACTAGAATTTTACAAGCCCTATGGCTTGATTCCGGAGCTGCTTTCTTTTCTGGTCCAGTATATGCATTGGATGCACCTGAAAAAGTGCTTTCCTACTCCACCTAAATCACAGTCCATTCAATAAAATGATTAGCATCAGGTACATATTTCTTAAGTAATGACACATGAAATACATTATGTATAGACATGCATGTAGGAAATGAAAGCCTATATGCTACTGAACCAATCCTCTCTAGGATTTCAAATGGCCCAAAAAATCTGGCTGCCAACTTTGAACAATTTCCCAACTTCAGGGAGCTTCTGTTGGCCTTCACTTTCAAGAATACATAATCCCCTACTTTAAATTCCATGTGAGTTATGTTCTTATGTTTTATGTTTTATCTTCAACATTTTATCTTCCATTTCCTTGAGCAAATCTGGCCCAACCACTTCCCTATCAGTTGGGTCATCCCAACTTACTGGGGTGTTGTACTTTCTACCATAAAGTGCTTCAAACAAGCTCATCTTCAGTGACTCCTGATACCCATTGTTGTAGGAAAATTCTACCAAGTGTAGATAATATTCCCATTTAGATGGTTTTTGCAGCACATACATCCTTAACATGTCTTCGATCACTTGGTTCACCCTTTCTGTTTTCCCATCCGACTCAGGATGGTATGTTGTATTGAAGTTCATATTTGTTCTGAACCCCTTGAATAACCCCTTCCAGAACTTTGATGTAAACTTTGGGTCTCTGTTAGACACAATTGTCTTAGGTATGCCATGCAAGCGTGCTACTTCCCTCATATAAATATCAGTAACATTAGTTTCTTTATGAGTAGTCTTCATAGGAATGAAATGGGCAGCTTTAGTAATCTTGTCCACCACTACCATGATTACATCATGTTTCCTGCTTGTTCTAGGCAACCCCGTGATGAAATCCATTGTTACAACTTCCCATTTCCACTTAGGAATGGGTAATGGCTGTAGTAAACCAGCTGGGTGTCTCTGCTCAACATTTACCCTCTAACATTCCATACATTTGGCAATAAAATCAACAATCTCCCTCTTCATGCATGGCCAATAATATTTACTTTTGACTAATGAAATTGTTTTCTAATATCCTGGGTGTCCTGTATAAGGAACATTATTCATTTATTTTAAAATCCCACTCCTCAATTCAAAAGAGTTGGGTACATAAACTCTGTTTCTGTACAAAAGGATTCCATCAATTCCCAATTCATAATCCTCAACCTTCTGCTGCATTTTACCTTGCTACAATTTTGTTACCAATTCCATGTATTGAAAATCTGATTTTGTAGCCTCTAGCAATTTGTCTTTCAAATTTGATTGGTACATGCTAATGGTTGTAGCATGAAACTCATGCACTCTCTTGGTGAGTGCATCAACCACTTTGTTCTCTTTCCCCTCAATATGCTTTATATCAAAGTCATATTCACAGAGGAATTATAACCATCTGCTTTGCCTGGAATTTAGATTTGGATGATCAAACAGATACTTCATACCATTATGGTAAGTCCTAAGATTGAAACTCTTTCCCATGAGGTAGTGCCTTCACTTCTTCAAAGCGTGCAATATGGATTCCAAATCTAAGTCATGAGTGGCATAGAGTCTTTCATGCTCCTTCAACTACCTTGATTCATAACATACACCAAACCCATTTTGACTGAGGAATCCACCCAGTCCATCTTTACATGAATCTGTGCATATAATGAAGTCTTCATCTGGATCTGCAATCTTCAGAATTCGAGAATTGTTTAACAATTGCTTTAATTGCTAGAAGCTTCTTTCACATTCCTCTTTCCATTGAAATTTCTTCCCCTTCCTTTGCAAGGAAGCGATGGGGTGATCTATTCTTGAAAACCCTACAATGAACCTTCTGTAGTAGCCATCTAGACCCATAAAGGATCTCACTTCTATCACATTCTTTGGCACTGACCATTCTCTAATGGTCTCAATATTTTTAGGGCCCACGACTATCCCTCCTTCAGATATGATATGTCCCAAGTAGTGAATTTTTTTTTGATAAAATGATCACTTGCTCAATTTGGCATACAAATGATTCCCCCTTATCACTTGCAACACCAACCTCAAATGATGCTCATGCTCTTCTTCCAACTTGGAATATACAAGGATGTCATCCAAAAAGACAATGACAAACTTGTCTAAATATTCTCGGAAAACACCATTCATTAAGCACATGAAAACAACTGGTGCATTTGACAACCCAAATGGCACCACTGAGAACTCACAATAACCATACCTCATCCTGAAGGAGGTCTTGATGATATCTTCCTATTTAATCCATATCTGATGGTATCCTGACCCGAGATCTATCTTGGAAAATATCTTTGCATCCTTCAATTGATCAAAGAGATCATCAATCCTTGGTAAGGGATACTTTTTCTTTATAGTCACTTTATTCAATTGTCTGAAGTCGATGCACAATATCAATGTCCCATATTTCTTCTTCATAAACAACACTGGGGCACCCCAAGGTGACACACTTGGGCATATACACCCCTTCTTCAAAATTTCTTCAAGATGCATTTGCAATTCCTTCAGCTCTGGTGTACTCATTCTGTAAGGAGTCTTTGATGCTGGAGCTGCTCCAGGAATTAAATTTATAGAGAAATCAATATCTCTCTTTGGGGGTAAACTTGGTACCTCCTTGAACACATCTTCAAAACATTCTAGGATTGCATGGTCCTCCAGATTTGTGTAACGACCCTAATTAAATAAATATTTAAAGATTATAAAGTAAAATCAAGTAAAGAAAATAATTGTGGTTAACTAAATAATACTTTAATTACAAGATCACATTTAATGACCTGAGAAATAAATCTTAAAAGATCAATGAAAAATGTTTTAAAATGGTTGCGTATGCAGAGAGGGAGCCTATGAATCCCGAGAAGATAAAACATTTAAGGAGGAAGAAGGGACAGGCACAGGGGGTGGTTGGAGGAGTAATTGCATGAGTCAGCGAAGGAGGAATAAGGGAAAGGGGAAGGTGGACGGGAGGATCATTCGACGGGGGAAGAGATTTTTCTAAGGAGTATGATATTTGCTATGAGCAGAGAGTTGGCACTGTGGATTTTGATCAATTGAGGCACTGAGTTGCTGGAGGTTTTGGGCACGGAGGGCCAGGATATCCATAGATATCCTGGAGCTAGGTAGTTTCCTAGTTGGCAAGGAGGACAATAGTTTTGGGCGGTTATTTTCCTGTTTGTGGCAGGGTTGATCTGGGTAGCAGGTAGCAGGAAGACAGCAGCAGGGCACAGAGGCAACAAAAATTAGCATCAGAACCAGGTACTTTGTTAAGTTATGTATTTATTACTTTTTGCCATGAAATTAGTATTTATTGATAAATCTAAGTTACTGAAATTGTTGTTATGAAAATCAATATTATGCTAGGAAGTTACTGTTTCAGTTTACCAAATAAAATGTTTATGAAACTTAATGATGTTCAGAAATATTAGGCTGTTACATATGGTATCAGAGTGTCTTAGTTCAAAATCTGGGCCTAAGGGCCAAAGACCCAGAGTGTTAACTCCAGCCACACTTAAACTACAAACAAAACACGTTCAGTTTGACCCAATATGACTAATACGGTACCCAAAAATATACTCAGGTAGTATCCCTTCATTATCCAAGCAAATGATCTCATATAAGTATCGCAAGTAACTACTTTAGGCAATACCCTGTGACTTGATCATGCATGGTCACTACAGTTTTAGTCTGAATATTCAGAGGAACGCCCTTTAAAATAGCAGCAACGAACCAGATAGTCTGAAGGATCACTTCCCACAAATGGCCACCCTTAAAGCAGCCTGAATAAAGCTATTAAGCACAAAATAGAGATGATAACTTAATTTTATTTGAGAAATACTTGTCAATGAAGTTTCAGGTAGAATAGACACCTGAAATCGATGAGAATGTCGAAGGAAACTTCTGTCTAAGGTTTGAAGTTGGCAAGATCCAATAACTACACGAACCATACTAAATAAAATGCAAAAAGGACATTTGCAGAACCTTGAAAAGGCCTACTTCATTCTGAACTTACCTAAATGAGGAATTGCCAATGCGCAGTCGGACAAAGGAAATTTAGAAGACTTGTATCACGCGGGAACTGTGTAAACTAGTTGCCTGTACTAGCCTCAGTGAAATTTTAAAATAATGAAGAATCTCAGGAAGTATAGACCCATACAAATTTTAACCTTGCCAAGAAAGCAACTTTAAAACCACATAATGTTTTATGCAACAAATCGATTATCCTGAAGGTGAGCTGTCTATTACGCGTGAGAACGGATCTGAGCCGTCAGATCTCGGGTGAAATCCCGTCAGTCATTAGATCTCGAGAATTTGAGTATGGTTTAAGTCCTAGTGTGTAGAGGAGGAACCCACAGAAAAAGGAGACTGACAGCCGTCAGATCTCACATAGAAAACTCGTCACCCATTGGATCGAGAGGAGTTGCACAGAGTTTAGCCTCTGGAGGGGGAGCGTGCAGGAGAAATGATCCGAGCCATCAAATCCTAGATCATAGTCCCGACAGCCGTCAGATCTGTGGAAGCTGCACGAAGTTTAGTAGTCGGGATATTGGCCATCGGGAAATCGAACTTCCTGAGGACAAGAGAAACGGGTCATTGGATGTCTCGAAATCCTGACGTAATCGAGGTTGTCCGTTGGAGGGACGTGTGGCAGCAATCGAGCGCCACCCAAGAGAGCCTGACAGGAGGTCAGTCATTGAAGAATCGGGGTTTTGTTAAGTCGGAGAATCGAGACCTTGTGGTTCTCGAAATCCTGAGAAAGGATCCTAGCCGTTGATCTCGGCAGGACACACATCAGCATTCTGGGGAGGCATCGAGATTTTACCCATCGGGGATTTCAGGAGTGTAGAATCGTTGCGTCAAGGAATCGGGATCCATGATTTTCTGACAGGAGTTTTGAACCATCCATCGGTGAGGACACGTGGCAGTGATCAGCGCCATCGACGTTTGGTGCATCGAGAAATCGACATTCTCGTGGACAAGAGATCGTGGAAATATCGGTTGGAAACCCCGACACTGAATCTGAGCCATCCATCTGAGGAGGATAGGTGTCAAAGGATTGGGTGACATCGGCACTTTGTTCATCGAGAAATCGGGAATCCCATAGACAAGTGATTTGTGCACTTTGATATCACGATCCGCAAAACCCCGATCAGTGGGGAACAACTGTCAGCACAGCAGAAAAGGAGGACAACGGCATAGTGGAGGCCAGCTGTCAACGTAACAGAGCATCGGGATTTGGACGATCAGGAATGTCGCAGGTGTATGCATTGAGGCATCACAAACCTCGTAGCCCTGACGGGTTAAGGCTGCAGTCACGGAGTGACGGTCACATGGACCAGGGCTTAGCCAGGAGGGCTGAGGCGCATCATGAATCGGGAAATCACGAGTCCCGTGGACATAAACATTGTGTCATCGTAAACGCCAAAACCCCGAATCCCTATAGGGTGATACAAGGCCACGATCACGGAGGCAGGTCATATGGACCAAGATCGTAGTGAGGGGGCTAACGAAGAAAAGAACCCATCAGGAAAGTTAAGCACAAAAATACTGATAGGAAGGTATATGGTAACGGTCTTGTGAGCGTGGTCATATAGACCAAGGTATAGCCAGTAGGGGCTAGCTCATAGAGACAGAGCTCATCGCAAATCGGGGATTGGAGAGGTAAGGAGTTCGCGACAACGAAAAGTCTGAAACCCTGAACCCCGATACAGAGTTGGGGATAAGTCACAGTAGGTGCAGAGGCCGTGACGAGGGAAGATAAGGCCTGTGGATTGGGGCATTCGACAATGAATTTCGGAGGAAATCCAAAGAGCCGCTTAGGCTCAGTTGATGAAATTGAACGATCCTGTATACCCATAAAACTATATATATTTACACATATAACAACAAGCATACACAAATGAATGAATTTTTTTTTAGAAATAAACCGAAGGTAGAACACCAAAATCCATACAGAACTGGAATTACAAGAAAATCATTATATTTCGCACTGCAAAAAAAATATATATAGGAAATTACCTTTCATTACCACAGTATAAGGAAGGGTTATGTAATTTCTTGATTCGATTAACCCTGTGTTCTTCACGAAGGTACTGAGATTGTGCATAAGCTGGTGAACTGAACTGTACCTTTTACCATACCTAAGGGAGAACTCTGCAAAGTATACAAACAAGGGATTGGTTCCCAACATTTCAAAGAGACTGGACTCCGAGTCCTGGGTCTTTTAAGTGACCACATCAATATACTTTGTTTCTGCAAAACAAACTGGAGTGAATACAGCAATAACTAGCGCTAGCCAAGTGCTCAGAACAACGGTGAGGATGTGAGCCATGGCAAGGGAAATCCAGGAAATCTCTGAATAGAGAAAAGGCATATCTATGGAGGAGAAAGAATGACATGAGGAGGGTCTCAGTGAGTGAGAAGGACACGTAGAGAGTCGAAAGGCTGACAGGTGTAGAATGATGGGGTTAGATACGAGGGAGATTAAGGAAGCCAGACGAGCACGTGGAACCCATGCGTGCCCGAATCCTTGTGTGTACATTTAATTATTTTTAATATATATTTTAAAGTGTTAAAAATAATTTAAAATAAATTAAATAATTTAGTATAAATAATTTATATATAAATAAAGTCAAGTAGTTTAAATTAAAGTAAAGTTAATTTGGGTTAAATTAGTGTAATAATAATTTTTAAATTATTATTTTATTTAGTGTAAGGTCAATCTACCTTAAAGTTGATTAATGATGTTAGGGCTTAGACAAGGACAAGAAGGAAGGAGGTGTCGTATGCACCAGGAGAGTAAGCATAGGAAGTGATGAGTAAATCATCAGGTTATCGTAGCTACAGTACAAGGGAACCAATAATTATTTTCACAAGGGTGAAGAAAACAATCTTAGACGCTTAATCCTAACCCAAACCTAGCCAATTCCCCTGATGGAGTAATGTCTGTTTACAGACAAGTAAAGAAAACTTACACCTAACCCTGTTTCTAAGTTTAAGTAGCACCAATATGAAACACCCTTGAACTCACCGGGACAACTTGGGGTGATGCAGGTTAAGTTATACAAGATGGCCAGGACTCGAAGGGGTCGAGGCAGGGGAGAATCGTCACGGGCACCACCGACACCACCCACACCATCAACACCATCAACACCACCACCCTCACCCAAACTAGCCCTCATACTATGCTCGTTGGAAGCCATCAACGAGACTTTAAAGGGGCGCCAACCAGCAGGGACTGAAGTGGAACCCCCACCATCTGGAACGGGTAATACAGAAGCATCAAGGAACTCAAGGGGAGAATTTCCACTTTAAGACATCACACGAGAGTTCTAGAAGATCAAACTTTCAGATTTTGCCGGAGGTCGCGCCAGTGAATGCGCGGAAACATGGTTGGAAGGCATGACAAGGCGTTTTTCCTTAAGGGACTATGCATCCAATTCAAAGGCCAAGATCGCAATTTTCTAGTTAAGAGATAGTGCCTTGAACTGGTGGGGCAACTTGGAATGACAACTACACCTTACCCCAGACACCGTATCTTGGGAACTTTTCGAGGAGAGGTTCCGAAGGAAATATCTACCAGCATACTACGAGGAGCAACAGGTAGGGGCATTTCATGCCCTAGTACAAAAAAACAGAAGTATGGAAGAGTATGAGATCAGGTTTATGGAACTGGTCAAATATGTTTCGTATATGGACAATGATCAGTGATAGGCAGAGCGCTTCGTTTATGGATTGAACCTGAAGATAAGAGCTATGGTGCGGATGTGGAAACCGTCTTCAGTAGCGGAGGCAGTAGAAAGTGCGCATTATGTGGAAGAACACATGAACTTAACAGGGGGTACAAGATCGATATTTCCACATCACCTTGGATTTGTAGGAAAGACCCCGATGACATTTCCTAGGGGAGGGGGCTCAAGTCCACCACCTTATGGTAACAGATTCGTGCCAAGGATAGTAGCTGTAGGGATTTCAATGGAAACTAGCGTAGCATCTCGTTCATTGCCAACGGTGCAGACAGGTCCACGACCATCTAGAGGAACAACTAGTAGGGGCAGGGGTTCCAGGGGAAGGAACTCGTTTAGGAATCATTCACATAACAGTGCACCGGTTCAATCTCGTATTTCCTGTTGGAGATGTGAAGGACCCCATTACGAACAAGACTGCCCAGATTTATAATCAGGGTTCGTGCATAGAGAAGGAAAGGCACCAATGGGGAGAGAAAGTAGCAACCATAAGATTTACGCAGCCATTAACAACCACTAGGCCGAACATCAATCCACAGTAGTAGAATCCTCATGTACGCTAAATCCTGTTAATGTTAAGATTTTGTTTGATTCTAGTGCGACAGATAGTTTCATTTCACCATATGCATTAGAAAAGAGTGGGCTGGCAGCCTATGAGCACGATGACTTTAAACAAGTCGAGATGGCTTCGGCAGACAAACAAGCTGTAGGACCTAGTGTTGATAATTGTATAGTAGACCTAGGAGTCTGCACTACCAGGTTGAAGGTATACGTCACTGTGCTTGGGGCATATGACCTAATCATTGGAATGGATTGGTTAGCAACTCATCGAGCTTTGGTAGATTGTTTCGCAAAGAAGGTGCTTTGTATTGATGATGAAGGAAGATCGATAGAGATCCAAGGTGTATAGAGAAAAGTGTCATTACGCTTTATCTCAACAATGAAGGTTAAGCGATGCTTGAGACAAGGGTGTCGACTTTACGTAGTGGAAGCAGTGAGTGAAAGAAAAGGACCCTCATTAGATCAGTATCCGATATTATCAGAATTTCTAGATGTTTTCCCGAACAAGTTACCAGGGTTACCTCCTGAGAGGGAGCTTGATTTTACTACTGAGCTAAAACCTGGTGCAGAACCAATATCCAAGACTCTGTATCGGATGACAGCGCCGGAACTTTGTGAATTGCAAATGTAGTTGAAGGAGTTACTAGACTTAGGGCTAGTAAGGCCCAGTGTCTCACCTTGGGGCACACCAGTAATTTTTTTAAAGAAGAAGGATGGATCCTTACGACTGTGTATAGACTACAGGGACTTGAACCATGCTACAGTGAAAAATAGGTACTCAATGCCGCAAATAGATGACCTCTTCGATCAGATGAAAGGAGCAACGGTATTCTCAAAGATCGATTTGCGATCTGGATATCATCAGTTAAGGATTAAGGAAGGCGATATCCCAAAAACTTCCTTTCGAACTCGGTTTGGACATTACGAGTTTGTTGTAGTACCTTTAGGATTGACCAATGTGCCAACAGTATTCATGAGCCTCATGAACGGCGTATTCCGGAAGTACTTAGACCGTTTTGTACAAGTTTTTCTAGATGACATTCTCATCTATTCTAGGAATGAAAGAGAACATGAGGAACACTTGTGAATAGTGTTGTCTTTCCTTAGGGAGAACAAATTGTATGGGAAGTTGTCGAAGTGTTCCTTCTTCCAGACGGAGATCCACTATTTAGGTCATATCATTTCTAGTGAAGGAATCTCGGTGGACCCAGAAAAGGTAAAGGCCATTATGGAATGGCTAGTGCCGAAAAATGCACATGAGGTGAGAAGCTTCATGGGGATAGAGGGTTATTACCGGAGATTTGTGGAAGGATTCTCAAAAATAGCGAAACCCATCACCACTTTGCAATGCAAGGGGGTCAAGTATGAGTGGACAGAAGAATGTGATAGCGCATTCATTGAGCTTAAAAGGTTACTGACTAGTGCGCCAATTCTACGAGTGCCAGATATGGAAAAGGACTTCATGGTCTGCACGGATGCCTCGAAACAAGAGTTGGGGGCCATGCTAATGCAGGATGGGGGAGTGATAGCTTATGCTTCAATAAAGTTGAAGAAACATGAAGAGTTATACGTGACTCATGATTTAGAGTTGGTAGTTGTAATGCTAGCTCTGAAACTTTGGAGACACTATCTTGTGGGGCGAAACTTTGAGCTCAAGACGGACCATCAAAGTTTAAAACATCTCTTCACTCAAAGAGATCTGAATGCCAGGAAAAGGCGATGGAGTGAGTTTATGAGTGAGTATAATTTTGGTATTTCATACATAAAGGGAAAGGAAAATGTGGTCACAGATGCCTTGAGTAGGAGACCGCGTATCTTCTCCTTGGTACCCTTAAAGGTCAATCTGAGAGAACAGGTGTTGACACAACTACTAGGAGATAGTTGGTATTTAAAGGTTACCTCAGACCACCCGAGAGAGAGGCAGATAGACCCAAGGTACGAAGGATATAATCTGGAAACAGACAGATTGTTAAGATATCGAGGAAGAATGTATATCCTGGAGAATGGGGATATTCGAAGCATCATACTGAAGGAAGCCCATAGAGCACTTTATTGCGCACATTCGGGTGTGAAGAATATGTACACAGAGATGAAGAAACTCTTATTTTGGGTAGGCATGAAGCGCGATGTAGTCCATTTTGTTGCCATATGCCTAGAGTGCCAACAAGTGAAGGCCGATCACCACCACCCGGCAGGCCTCCTACAACCACATGATGTCCTTATGTTCAAGTGGGAAGTCATCTCTATGGATTTTGTTGTAGGATTTCCACTCACATCCCATAGACACAATGCCATTCTTGTGATAGTGGATAAGTTAACCAAGAGTTCTCATTTCATTCCGGTTAGAGACACTTACGATGTCACTGATGTGGCACGAGTGTTCATAAGTGAAGTTATCTGTTTGCATGGGATACCAAAGAAGATTATTTCAGATAGGGACTCCAGATTCACTTCTAGATTTTGGACAAGTTTACAGTCAGCATTGGGGACTCAGTTGAATTTAAGCACAGCTTATCATCCTGAAACAGATGGGCAAACTGAGAGAGTAAATCAAGTTATGGAAGACATGCTTAGGATGTATGTAATGGATAATCAAACCCGGTGGGAGAAGTACCTACCTTTAGTAGAGTTTGCCTACAATAACAGTTATCATAGTTCCATCGGAATGCCACCATACGAAGCTTTGTATGGAAGGCCATGTAGAACACCATTGAGTTGGGATAGATTAGAAGATCAAGTAACAGTTGGGCCAGAATTGATTCAGGAAATGGAGGAATAGGTGATTCAGATCAGGCACAGACTAAAGGAAGCACAGGATAGACAGAAAAGTTATGTGGATGCACACAGGACCGACCAAAATTATGAAGTGGGGGACCAAGTTTTCATTCATATTAGGCCTAATAAGAGTACCATACGGTTTGGGAAGGGGACAAAGTTGTCACCTTGATTTATAGGGCCATTTAGGGTCCAAGAGAAAATTGGACCCATTTCTTATCGTCTCGTACTGCCACCCCACTTGCATAAAAATCATAATGTATTTCATGTATTTGTTTTACGTCATTATGTTGCTAATGAATCACATAAACTAAATTGGAAAGAATTGCAAGTATCAGACGTGGGAACCCTCATGGTAGAACCATTACGCATACTGGACCGTAGAGTCCGACAGCTCAGAAACCGTCTGGTAAACCAAGTTAAGGTCCAGTGGGACAAGTATAGTCCAGGATCTGCTACTTGGGAGGACGCCGAGACATTACAGCGAGACTATCCCTCAGTATTTTGACCACCTTGAGAATATGTTTCTCAAAGGTGGGGTGTAGGTAACACCACCTTTTGACTTAGACGGTCAGGATTATCTAAGACCTATACACTTTATTTCCTAGTCACAGTGAAACTATTAAGTGATACACTTAAACTTCAAACTTATGAACTTTTATGAATGATTAAATGTTATCAATGATGAGGCATGTAATGCAATCTATTATGTGAATGTGAATTTTATGAATGATTAAATGTTATCAATGATGAGGCATGTAATGCGATCTGTTATGTGGATGTGAATTTTACGAATGTTTAAATGTCATTGATGATGATGTATATGATGCGACATATTGTGAGAAAGTGAAATTGTTGAATGTTTAAATACTATTAGAATGATGTTGGATACAATGCAGCCTATTTTGGGCAAACGATAATCTCATGAATGAATGATGAGTTTGAATTATGGGATATTATGAAATCTAATTCTATGTGGAAAAATTTGATGTTGATCTATCGGTATAGGGATACCAAAGTGAAATGATGATAGTATGCAATTATATGATGATAATGCATAGAAATGTATGAGTTGTGTTGCAGACTGATCTGCAGGTTATGGGCTATGAAATAGCCAAGTGATAATGATGATGAAAGTGGATATCAGAACCACTAACNGAGAAACATTATGGTATAAATAATGTATGTGCAATTTATATTGATTTGGATGCATTGCTATGATATGTGGATTAGTGCATGATTTTGGTACTAACACTGCCCAAAACCGAATAAACGATGACAAAACCTCCAGCAACACAGTGCCCCATATCCTCCATTTTAGGGTGTTGACCCTGGTTCTGTTAGGAGGGGTGGAGGTATTTCCCACCGAGTATCCTCCATTGTAGGGTGTTGACCCTGGTTTTGTTAGGAGGGGTGGAGGCATTTCCCACCGAGTATCCTCCATTGTAGGGTGTTGACCCTGGTTCTTTTAGGAGGGGTGGAGGCATTTCCCACCGAGTATCCTCCATTGTAGGGTGTTGACCCTAGTTCTATTAGGAGGGGTGGAGGCATTTCCCACCGAGTATCCTCCATTGTAGGGTGTTGACCCTGGTTCTGTTAGGAGGGGTGGAGGAATTTCCCACCGTGTATCCTCCGAAACCTAAAGTCATGGGAGGACGGTGCTAGTTCATGCTCCCCAATACGTGTGATGATGACTGTCAGTTGCCTGCTAGGGAATCTTGGTCGAGATAGCGACACTTCCACTTACGGGTTCTATTTGGAGTTAGGTCAGTATAGCTGACGCTCCAAGATAGTCTAGCAGAGGACGGATAGGAATGGAGTTGG
>ML779328.1:454885-536349 GCA_009831015.1 Picea engelmannii
ATGAGCTTTCTTGACTTACTTACTGATAATGTCAGTTACTTGTTGTGAATGTGTGAACCATGCTCTTTTCCTTTGTACCATCAGATACCTTAAACTTCGGGATGAAGTTTCTTGAAGGGTGGGTGTATGTAACGACCCTAATTAAATAAATATTTAAATATTATAAAGTAAAATCAAGTAAAGAAAATAATTGTGGTTAACTAAATAATACTTTAATTACAAGATCACATTTAATGACCTGAGAAATAAATCTTAAAAGATCAATGAAAAATGTTTTAAAATGGTTGCGTATGCAGAGAGGGAGCCTATGAATCCTGAGAAGATAAAACATTTAAGGAGGAAGAAGGGACAGGCACGGGGGGTGGTTGGAGGAGTAACTGCATGAGTCGGCAAAGGAGGAATAAGGGAAAGGGGAAGGTAGACGGGAGGATCATTCGACGGGGGAAGAGATTTTTATGAGTATGATATTTGCTGTGAGCAGAGAGTTGGCACTGTGGCTTTTGATTAGTTGAGGCACTGAGTTGCTGGAGGTTTTGGGCACGGAGGGCCAGGTGATCAGGAGCTCAGGACCAAGTGTCGTAAAATGGTCAAAAATAAAAGTGCTCAAAACTAGTTTGAATTTAGACGACCGGATAGATCTCGTCTTCCTGATTCCGGCACCGTGAATGGTTCGGAAAACGGTCTCCGTATGAGGAAGTTATGCCAAAAAGAAGAATTGCCCAATAACATTGGAATTTTGAATTTGTTCAAAAAAAATATAAAATATAAAAAAAAAAAAAAACTATATACAATGGGTTTTTTTAAACCAAACATAGGGTGGGCGCATTGGCCGCCACCTGGAATTAATATACATATAGTTTTGATTAAAACTTTGATGGGGCGGAGTTATATTAAAACTCATTTTTTTAACGCGCAAACAAAGAGCAGACCGGATTCGACCTTGGGTGGGTTATTTGACAGCCCCGCGCCCTTACCACACGGGCTAGTTGTGGTAGTTACATTGTAAAGCACGTTTTTTGTTTATGAATGGGACACATGGTGGGAGGCACGCTAAATAGGGGGCCAGCCCCTAAGGACCAGCCCCGGTGCTCATAGAACCTTGAGCCATGAGCTTGGCGCTAACCCTTGGGCGGATTTTTATGCGCGCGGTTTGACAGGTGGTCACATTGCATGCTATAAAACCGTTAGATGCCACGGCTTACTAGCAGTTAGCACGTTTTGGGCAGAGTCCACCTCTTTTGTCTTTTTTGCTAATTTTTGTGCGATTAACTCCCGCTACTCCTATTTTGGTGGAGTTTTGTTGGGGAAAAGAAGGAGGAGTCAGTTATTGGGATATCTCGGGCTACAGGAAACCATTCTTGACGAAATTTTGGTCGATTTTGGGTCTCTTCGACCTTCTGAAGCCATTGGCACAGGTTTCAAAGCCATCTGAGGTCATTTGCAAGTGATTTTTCTTCGTGAAAGTTCCAGGAGCCATAAGGGCCAAATCAGTTTGGGAGCTGCATTGGGATTTGTGCAGCCAGTGAATGTGGAACGAAGGTCATTCCTGAAGTTTATAAGCATTCTGAATCTATTACTACAGCTCGTTTTTTATGTTGAGGCATTCTTCTCATTGTTTAGCTTCAGGGAAGCTTTCAGGGCCACCAGGGCCATTTCAGTGCTTGAGCTGTTTGGAGGCTCTGTTCATCCATTTTTGGTGATTCAAAAGCCTATGTCTGCTATTTTCGACCTTCTGAGTCTGATGGCAGAGGTTTCAAAACCATTTGAGGTCATATTCACCTCGAAATTCTCCATGCAATATTAAAGGGCCACCAGGGCCAATTGAGGAAAGTATTGTATAAGGTACAATTTCACTGTTTAGTGTTTGGGAAAGAGCATGTTCAGCTAATTCCTATCTTCTGATTCTGTATTTACAGTCAGATATTTCTTTTGAGACACTCTTATTCTTGTATTAGCCTTTGTAGCATTTTTAAGACAAGAGGACAAGCCTAGTTTGGGAGGTTTTGTCCAGCAGATGTAGCCCAGAGAGGGGGTGAACTGCTTTATCATTTTGATGTCTTTATGTTCTGAAGATGATATGCTAAACAAAACTGATATAAAGTGCTAAACAACAAATTTACATAACTTTCATACACACATAATCACCTATTCAGCTGCAAAAGGTTATTTGTCTTATTCCGCAAGATATCAAACTTCAAGTATGTGTATGTCAAAGACTTCTAAGTGTTTACTTTATTATTTCTTTAGGCAGAGCTGGTAGAGGGCCAGGTAGCCTCTGGAACTCATCCTCTCTTTAGAGGTGACATGTCCGGTGAATGCCCTTACAGTCTATCTCTGTATAAGAAATAAGAAGTTTTCACATTTTCAGAGGTCACATTGGAGTGTATAACTCACATTTGAAATTATGGAAAATGGATACCTTGCACCCTTAAACAAGTACATTCCATATTCAAATCACCAGGATATCCATAGATATCCTGGAGCTAGGTAGTTGTCCTAGTTGGCAGGGAGGACAGTAGTTTTGGGCAGTTATTTTCCTGTTTGTGGCAGGGTTGATCTGGGTAGCAGGTAGCAGGAAGACAGCAGCAAGGCACAGAGGCAACATAAATTAGCATCAGAACCAGGTACTTTGTTAAGTTATGTATTTATTACTTTCTACCATGAAATCAGTATTTATTGATAAATCTAAGTTACTGAAGTTTCTGTTATGAAAATCAATATTATGCTAGGAAGTTACTATTTCAATTTACCAAATAAAATGTTTATGAAACTTAATGATGTTCAAAAATATTAGGCTGTTACAATTTGGCACCTTATCCTTAGATGCTTCCTCCATATGGGTTGTGAATATTTGACATCCCTTTTTGCAACACTTCTTCAACTACATTGCTGAAATTTCTCTGATAGTCACTACCCTAGGAATTCCCTGCACCTTCCTTAGGTTTCCTTCCTCATCTAGGCAAGTGAATGCCATGTTATGGAAGTCTAGTATGGCATGGTTTTGGTCCAAACAATCCATACAAATTAGGAAATCATAAGATCCTAAAGGAAATATGTTCAAATATTCCCTCATGCTCAGTCCATTCATGTCCATAAGACATGACTTAATCATCTCATTGACTTTTATTTTGGCTCCGGTAGCCAATTGCACCAACCAATATTTTCCATGCTCATTTCTTGGCAATTGCAAACTTTCCACCAACATAGGATCTATATAACTATGAATACCTCCTGAATCAATTAAAATAGTAATGGTTTGGTTGTTGATCATACCTTCCACTTCAATCATATGTGACTGATACTCTACTTGCTTGTTGTCCAAGGATGCATAGATCCTGGGTACACTTCTTCCCATGTCCTCCACTGTTTCATCTCGCTAAACATTGTGAAAAACTCTCACTTTGTCACTTTTGTGAGGACAATTTCTAAACATATGATCTCCTTTACAACCCCAACATTGAAGAGGTGGTTGTCTTGGCCTTTGACCACCTGTCTCAATCATTCTGGGTTCTCTAGAAGTTGGTTGTCCCTGAGGATTATTTATGAATAATGGTGGCTTAGTTCCCTTCTTCCTTTGATCCATATTGAATGTATTCTTGTCTTCCCAAGCCTTTTGGAAATTTGGCCTTGATTTTTGTTGAGCATATAGACACTTAGCTCGCCTTATGGTCTCCTCCAATGTTTTGGGATCATCATATTGTATTTTTTCACTGATGAATGATGGAAACCCACTCAAATAACTTTGAATCTTTATTGTCTCATCCTTGATGAAAGATACATACTTCAAAAATTCTAAAAACCTTGTTATTTTCATCTATTGTCATACTCCCAAGCTTGAGTTCAAAGAAATATTTCATCTTTCTGTCATAGTACCTTTTAGTCAAGTATTTATTTTTGAATTACTTCTTGAATTACCTCCAAGTAACATTTTTCTCATTAATGTGCTACACCTACACTAGTTGATCCCACCACATGGAAGCCTTTCCTTTGAGTTGATAGATAACAATTCTTCCTTCTGCAGGAGAAGAATAATTATGCAATTGAAAATACTTTCTCATGCCAAACAACCATGTCTTTGCATCTTCATCCTTCTTGTGCTCCCCATCAAATGTTGGAGGTTTGATTTTTTTTTCATTTCCCCTCGTAGCTCATCCACCCCAGACCTCTTATGCTTCCTAATAGGGGATGAATTTGAGTTGTTGTGTGCTCTCTTATTGGACTGCCTCGAGGAGTGTTGGTGATGGCTACTATCACCTTTTGTTCTTCTATGACTTCCTAATTTTCTTGAGACACTTTCCTTATCCAATTTGTTTTCTATTCTTTTAGGGCTCTACATCAACTTTGTGTTGAATTCTCCCTGTTGCTCCCTGGATTTCATAAGATTTTTGTTATCTTCCCGGTGAATTTGGGCATCTTTCTGCAACAAATTTTTTGTGTGTTTAGCCCCTTTTATTCATCCCTTGGTTCACATGTGACTATGGCTGTGACCTAGTGCTAATGATTTGGGTGCTTATCCAGAGCCTTGAAACTTTGGGCTCCGGGGCTTTAGAGGTTTCCCTTTTTCCGCGTGCCCCATCCATCACAGAACAACGAACTGAAAATGCATGAAGAACGGTGGATCTACGGTCCACATTCCTTGCTCGGATATAAGGTGGATCATATCGTTGGGGACTCTGGCTTTGATGATATCCAAAGTGCATCATAACCAATATTTTGGAGTGCCGCATTAGCGAACTCACGAAGTAGGGTGGATCAATAGTCCACTATTTCCAAACATCCAATGGCTGATACCCACGATAGAAATATTGGCTTCAAATCTCTGAGACTTCAGAGATTCAGAGATTTGGGACTTCGAAGGATTTCACCTCTACACATCTCAAAACTCTCAAACCGCTAATCTCCTAAAAATTCCACGTCACTTGCGGTGACGTCATT
Source organism: Picea engelmannii (assembly GCA_009831015.1). Classification (NCBI taxonomy): domain Eukaryota; kingdom Viridiplantae; phylum Streptophyta; class Pinopsida; order Pinales; family Pinaceae; genus Picea; species Picea engelmannii. The sequence continues at coordinate 459,821 of ML779328.1, forward strand.
ACGTCGCATAACCTTGGTGCTACGAAACTTATGAAACATCTTCCTTCCATTCCCTTATGAACCATCTCTTCTGGAGTGTCAAGTCTCTAGACTTCACAATCTAGCACCTCACATCCAATGTGACCATCAGGGTCCCACCATCCATGCTCGAGAGGAGGCCCACGTGGAAAAATATTAGAATCGAACACGTGGCACACTCAAATGGGTGACACGTGTCACGTTCTATCGGGAATTTAAATCATCCAAAGGTTCTTAACTCACTATCATGTGGCACACATCCCATGTTTCCACATCATTCCAAGTGACGTCAGCAAGACACGACACTTCGAAACTTCGGGCCTTGATAATTTGTACACTTGCACACTCCAATTCTTTGGAACGTCGAACTCCCGAAATTCCTTATCCTCTGGGGTCCACATAGTACAACTATCACCAACTGATGTGGTGGCACATGGCATGTCTAGGAAAGGTCCAAATCACCATTGGTTACGTCAACCTGCCACGCCAGTTCTTCTCTTTTTCTTAGGGACTTCGGGCTTTGGCGGTTTATGCACGAGCACACCCCAATTCTCCCAACTATCGAACTCCAAAGTTATGAACTATTGTGAGATCTTAAGCTCACAACCACTTTCACATAGACTTGATGGCTCTGATCTATCTTCTCTACATGTGACCAAGAGTTGCGACCTTGTCTTAACCCTTGGACACCTATATCACTTTGCAAGATCAACATTCTTGACCTAAACTTCACTTGATCTGACGACTTATCTTACTCTTGCCTAGATATAATATCCCAACACCACAAATGTTATGATTTCTTTCTCTGTAGCCATTTCTTAAACTTGTTACACCTCCCATGTTTTTGAACACTCTGTACCTCAAAAATTCTCTAGACCTTCTACACTAAAATTCTTGTTCGTGGCCCATCCAGGTTCCAGGTAGAAACTATTGTAACCCAAGTCTGCACCCCTGCCCCTTTCCATCCTTTACCCCATACATCCATCAATTCTAAATCTCGTGGTTTCTTTCTTAGCTTATCCTCCATTTTTTCTATTCATTCAGCATCATGACCCTGTCTGTCATTTCCTTTTTGCACCATCATTTTGTTTTCTTGAAAGAGATCACATGTTTTGGTTTGAATTTGGAATACTTGTCATCATAGTTTCCACTAACTAAGCATAGAGCAGTTCCACCGAGTCTTTGTGTTTGCACAAGAGATGACCAGGTTCGACCGATCCTTTAACAGCTCATTAAGATTCAATAGAACTAACAACCAATCAAAAAATTCCATTCGAGCTCTAAACGCAAGAAAATAGCATGATCAACTTTCAACGGTGAGGATCTAGACTTCAATCTAGATCGATGGTTCCCGTGCGATCAGGATTTCAAACACATGACAAAAGGATTTTTTTTGTAGAGCACCTAACTCCAGTGTTAATTGCCATCAGTGGTATCCTTCTCCTCCATATCAACGGTCCTCATGGCGTTTTAGACCCCCCCGACCTTTCTACATTTAAAGGTGGGGTGGTTCGGAATAGCGGTTTCCCCACTGTGGTCCCTGCCTAACATTGCACCTTCTCATCATTTTGTACCCCCCGTCTCTAATATTCTTACAACCTACCCGCCCCTCGGAATCCTGTCAACCTGCCTCTCGATACTGCCCTCTCACCGCACACCACCTGTCCTCCACTCACACTCCCGCTACCGCTCACCTCTTGCCACATGTTCCCTCATTTCCAACACCTTACCTCCACCTTACACTTGTCTTCCACTCATACTCCCGTCACCTCCCGTGTATCTAACCCTCTTGTAACCAAACGCCACGTATCACCTCTCACCCACATGTCATTCCACGTCACCTCCACTCGCATTCCCGATTCCTCTCTCCATGTCATATGCATCCACGTAGTCCACATCCACTCGTACCATCTCCTATTGGATGTTTGAATCCACATCTCCCTCCACAACCATTGGGATAGAAACCATTCCAATGAAACTATCTATAGGTTAGATGGCACCTGATGAGTCGAAACTAAGTGCACTTAACAACCAAGAGCTTTGTTGCAAAAATAGGGTTATGTCTTGGTCTCAGTTAGATATCACTCCAGAAATTCATTAAAGGAGAAGAAGATATGTCGATATAACCAATTACCCTCCAGAAGCATCAAACAACTTGTAGGCATGCCAAGGCTCAATATATAACTTTGTTCTATCACTCCTATTTTTCCTGCTAGTTACATTTCATCCAGTGCATTCATCAATTCAGTCTCAAAGACAGTAGCAATTTTTAGTTAATCAATTCCATAATTTTTTTAGATTAAATTAATAAGTGGTATTATATGTGCAATAAGAACCACTCTTTTGGTTAAATTTCATTATGAAGTATACACATTGTACTCCATGCAAATGTTTTAGTTAAGTTAATGCTTTGTTCTACAATTAGTTATCCATAGTTAGGTCTCAATCCCAGATGGACAAGAACCTCTGCAACTCTGTTAAATATGTAGTCTTTGTAAGTTTTAAGGGTTGGGAAGTTCCATAAGGAAAGGAGAAGCAACAGGAGAATTGGACCTGCTTAGTTAATTGTAAATTTTTCTACCTAGTGAATATATGTTGATGACAATTGTGTTATGTTACTCAAATCTTTATGTGTTGATTCTTATCTTCAATGAATATTTTTTTATGTGTGCAATGCACATTTCCTTATTCTTTTAGCTATTGTTTTAGTTTATCTTTTGTTGATTATGCAATATGTTATACAACTATTGTTCAACGAAAGATCCACTATTTTTTAAACCCGTTGAATGATTTTCACCTATATGTTTTTCTAAGTCTTGATATATTATTTTAGGTCTTAGTTTTCATACAACAAGTGATTCATTTCATTTCTTGTTGTTATTGTTTTTGTTTGTCTTTTGATATCCCCAATTGTCATTCAATACCCATACCATTGGAAAAGGAGAATCTACTTTTACATTGTGTGGCATGTTCTACCAGAGCACCATCTTTGAAAACCTGTCCTTAAGATTACCAACAAAACCTACTTGTAAAAACCAAATCATTACAAACTTGAGGTGGCCTAGCTTTTTCCTTTAGTAGTTAGGTGCAGACCTTAGGAACAACACAGTATGGTTCCATTTTCGGGGAACAGAGTAACAAAATATCTTTCCCTGGGAGAACAACATTGATTAGCTATGAAATTTGATGGTGAAAAAATATCAGACACAGACAGAATGCAATATTTCACCCAGTGACTCCATTGAGTAGAATTTACAATAGAAATATTGGTGCCCAGGAAAGGATTCAAAAGATACAAATACAAACACATCAAAGCCACCAAGGATTATATTAATCCCGAGAAGAACACAATAGTCTCTGAGCTAAAAAGGAAATTAAGAAAATCCAGAGTAGCAAAGAGATATACCTCCCCCACAAGGGAAAAGTTGCAACCAAGAGTCTACTTCCAATCACAATCACAAGCAGTTCAAATTTGCTAGCCCTGAGAATCATAATTCCAAAGAAGCTAAGACATCTCCAACTCCTGATTCTACCTCATCATCCAGTCCTGCATCCACCCCTGTATCTCCCATATATATTTAGATTCCTATTATTCAATCCATGGCTATTAATAGGACAGATGTCATAATTGTTGCTAGATATGCACCCCTAGTGCTTCCCGTAGGATTACATGCACTCCCAGCCAAAGATTACAAGAAATATTTACCAAGGTATAATGGGGAAGGTGAGTTCAATGTTGAGGAACATCTGGTATCCTTCTAAAACTTTGTAGACAACTTTAACATTGAATATGCAGATGTGTGGATGAGGTTGTTTTTGCAGAGCCTAGATGGGGAACTAATAAAATGGTTCAGGGGTCTTCCTTCAGCCTCCATTGCAGATATTGAGGCCTTGGATGAAAATTTTATTAAACAATAGGGAGATAGGAGAGATTACCTCTACTACATCACTAAGTTTGGGGCCCTAAAGAGAAATAATGATGAATCTATTTCAGATTTCACCAAGAGATTCAATAAGATATATGGAAGAATTCTAGATGAGATCAAACCAACTGAAGCCTCTGCCAAGATCACTTATTCTAATGCATTTGATGCATAGTTATACCTCCTGTTGAGAGAGGATGATATACCACACTATTTTCCATGCAGGAAGTAGCCATTGAGGTTGAATCTAATATCTTGGCTTTAGACAGATTAAAGACCAGATCTGATAAAGATAAGAAGAAACAGAGAGAAGATTATCCGTCCTCCTCTAACCCAGCCATATATGATCCCAAACTTGATGAAATGACCAAAACTTTGAAGGATATGACATCTAAAATAGCTAAGCCAGAGTGGGAATCTAAACAACCAAACAGAGGTTTTCAAGGGGCTAGAAGTAGAAATCCAAACCAATTTAGAAGGCCTAATGATGCTCCTCAAATAATGTAGAGAGAAAGGAGAAATGTTGATTATCAAAGGGTAGTGCCTCCTTTCCAAAACAATCAGATTGAAGATATGGATGATATTGATGTTCTTTTCAATGAAACAAATTATTATACTAGCCACCTAACACAACAAGAATATGAGGTAGCACAACTATCAAATCAATTTGATATTTAGATAGAGGAAGAGGGAGTTATTCAAGGCCAAACCCAGAAGAAATATGATTTGAGGACAAGATAAGGGGCTTCCAAAGCCACTACCTCTGATCAAAACAAATAGGTCGAGGTCCCTCCCAAGCCAAAACTAAGTAAAGGTATGCCATCTAAAACTCAACCACTGCCCCCATCTAAATATGCATTCCCAGAAATAAAGGAAGCTAATAGGCCACCAACCTCTTTCATCCTAGAACATGAATTGAGCAAGATCAAGATCCCTATGCCTTTGACTGAGTTGATGAAGAATGAACCTTTCAAAAAATCTATCATGGAATTTTTGTAGCCAACTGCTTCTGGTGTATCTTCTAATGTAATAAGTTTGTAGGATGAAAACCTAGCCATTATAGTGGGTCCACACATTGAGGATGGATCTGATGCTTCTCCACCATTCTACATATATTTAAATTTTCATGACAATATCATGCATAACTGTCTCATGGACTCAGGATCGTCACACAATGTTATGCCCAAAGTTGTTATGGAAGAACTAGGTCTAGAGATCCCTAAACCTTACCAAGACCCATACTCCTTTGATTCTAAGAAAGTAAAATTTTTGGGACTGATAAAGGATATGGTGGTTTCTTTGGCATAGTTACCCATGGAGAGTGTAGTGATGGACATTGTGGTGGATGACATTCCCCCAAAATTTGGTATGCTTTTATCCATAACTTGGGCTAAGAAGGTTGGAGGATCATTACGAATAGACCTCACTTATGCCACCATCCCTGTGTTTGGAGGTGAACATAGGAGACTATAAAGAGAGGTAAGGTTAGCCTACATTTTCAGTGACCATCAGAACCCAAGAAATCAACCAATTTATGTTGATGAGGACGAGATCGACTCATCTGTTTTTCATTTAAATGACAATGAACCTAAAATATCAGTTATCCAACGCAGATATTAGTCACTAATAGGTTAGGAAAACAAAGTATAGAAGATGCATTTCTATGGATCTTCATCAAAGGAAGTATCAGGTAAATGTATACTCCTCATTTCCCCTTTAGAAGAGGTAATCAGACTCTCTTATAAGATGGAGTTTGAAAATACTAATAATATAGCTGAATATGAAGCTCTGGTGCTGGGATTGAGGGCTACCAAAGCCATGGCCATTGATTGTCTAGCAATTTTTGGTGATTCTAAGTTAATCATCAATCAAGTTAAGAACATATATCAATCTAAACAACAAAGACTCAAGCAATACATAAATGAGGTATGGACCTGGGTGATAATTTCATTTTAGCATTTAACATTTCCTTCATCCACAAATAGCAGAATTAGAAGGCATATTCTTTGGCCTTAGCTGCTAGTACTTTTAGGCCTCCCATTGGACCAAATATTAAATATCAAGTGGAAATCAGGCATAGAACTCCATACCAGACAACATAAATCAAAAGTATTTAGTGATGATCTAGAGCTGCAAAGATTTCTACACACCATTGATGAATTCTCCAATATCTCAATTGATCAAGAAATCCAGGAAGGTGAAAATGAGGTATTATAAGGTCAACAAACATCTCATATATTGAATATAGTAGCTATTCATAATATTGTGGAGTTGAAAACCAATCACATTCCAAGAGGAATAGTTCCCTTGGAAAGGTTGTTTGATAGTAATGATGTCTATAGAGGAGCTTCCATGAAGAATCAATAAGAAGAGATAACATATTGCAATATTGGGACCACTGAGAATCCCAAGATCGTCAAGCTATCCAAAGAAATAGCTACAGAAAAAAATGGCAGGTATGTCAGTCTCATAAAAACATTTGCTGATATTTTTTCATGGTCCTATGAGGATTTGAAGACATTTGACACTGACATCATCCAGCACAAGATTCCCCTAAAGGCTGGATCCAAGTCATTCAGACAGAAGATTCGACAATTTAATACCATGTTAATGTCCATAAATGAGAAAGAGCTTAAAATAATGATGGATGCCAATATTATTGTACCATTGAGGTACTCAAACTAGGTGTCCAACTTAGTACCTATAAGGAAGAAAAATGGGGAGATATGCCTATGTATTGATTTCAGAAATCTCAATAAGTGTTTTCTGAAGGACAATTACCCCCTCCCTAAGATGGATTACATTTTACAGAAGGTGGTAGGTTCCCACAAAATTTCCTTGTTAGATGGATACTCTGGTTAAACCACATAACATTGTGTGAGGGAGATAAATAAAAAACAACATTCACCACCCCATGGGGAACATTAATGTATGACAAGATGCCCTTTGGGTTGATGAATGCAAGGGCCACTTTTTATAGGGAAATGGACATATCTTTTGTGGGGGAAAAGGACAAATTTATGGTTATATACTTGGATGACATCATAGTTTTATCCAGGTCTGATGATGAACATTTGTAGCATCTGGAGCAGATTTTCAAGAAATGCAGGAGATATGGAATATCTCTGAATCCTAGGAAGTCTCACTTTTCCATGCTAGAAGGAAATCTCTTGGGCCAAATCATATCAGCAGGAGGTATAAAAATTGATTCAAAGAGGGTTTGTACCATTCAAGAGATTGAGATCCCCAGAAATAAAAAGGTTGTCGAGTCTTTTATTGGTAAGATAAACTTCCTCAAACGTTTTGTTCCAAATTTTGTTGAAATTCTAAAGCCTATCACTAACATGTTGAACAAATATGTTGTGATATACTGGTCACTAGTGGCAAAATCAACATTCCAAAGGATCAAACATGCCTTAGTTGAAGCCCTTGTATTAGCCAGCCTTGACTATACCAAATATTTCTTCATCTTCTCTTTTGCTTAAGAGGATACCATTGATGTTGTGCTAATGCAAAAAAATGAAGAAGGGCATGAACAACCCACAACCTTTTTTAGTAGAGCCCTACAATATGTCAAGCTGAAGTATGATATATTAGATAAATAGGCTGAAACACTCAAAGCCTTCAGGGTTTATGTGTTACAGTCTATCATAACAACCTTTGTTCCTAGCAGCAATGTCAAAGAGATTCTGGTCCAGCCAGATAGTGAGGGAAAAAGAGGGAAGTGGATTGTCAAACTATTGGAGTATGAAATACACATAAAACCCACCAAGATAATCAAGGGACAAGGAATTTCCAAGTTGTTGTCAGAATCAAACTATAAGGTGCTATAATTGCATCAATTCTTCACCCAATCAGACGAACCCATCATACAACATGGATAAGACAACTTATAGGTATTTGAAAACTACTCCTCTTCACCTTGGTATAATCATTTATTTTTTGCAACATTTGGAATGTCCACCAGATGTGAAGAAGACAAAGGCTAGGTATCTCAAGTTGAAAGCTATCAAATTCTACATTTCAAACCAGAGCTTGTATTGGAGGGATCCTGTTGGCATCCTGTTAAAATAATTTGATGAAAATGAAGCCAAACAAGTCACAGAAGAAATTCACATAGGAGTATGTGGAGGGCACCGACATTGAAAGGCCACAACTCTCAAGATACTAAGGTCAGGGTACTACTGGCCCACCCTTTTCTTTGATGTATTTTCTACTATTAGGGCCTGCAATGAGTGTCAAATATTTGCGAGAAAACAAAATTTATTGTCACTACCCCTAAAACCTATCATGTCCAGTGGTCCATTTAAGCAATGGGGGTTATAATTCATAGGAGATATAAATCCACCCTCTAGTGGACAACACAAGTGGATCCTCACTTCCACTAGCTACTTCACCAAGTAGATTGAGGCTGTGCCCACCAGAAACGCCATTGACAAGTTGATCATGAATTTCCTAGAAACTAATATTTTTTCCATATTTGGTTGGCCCAGGAAGCTAGTAACAAACAATGTCCAAGCATTCAATTCCAAATCCATGATTGAATTTTGTGGCAGTCATAACATCTCCTTGACACATTCCACACCCTATTATCCTTAGGGAAATGGCCTAGTAGAATCATCAAACAAGACTCTCATCAGGTGTCAGTGTTTCATGGAAACCTGCACAGGAGATCTAGCTAAAGCAATTACAAACAAAGATTGTCAAGAAAAGAAGAGAGATTCAATATGGAAGAATGGGAAAATATATTCACATTACTCCAATGAGCTGATGATTGATATATAAATCATGATCAATATAATACAATGAATGAGTGGAATACACTCATATATAGGGAAAAACATTCCATAATTAAGAAAAACAATCAAGTAGTTAGCTTTCCTTAGGAATGCATGCATTCATAATAGTGATGGTAAAAATATAAAGTCTAAAATAGAACTAGTCAGTTAACTCCCACTGAACTAGTGTGTCGAAAATGGAAATTTCTCCAACACCCCCCTGAACATCACTATGGATTAAAAAATGAGCCCCATCTACTAAACCATTTTAGGTACTCATGTACAATGCAACTAATGAACACTGAATAAAAGTGAGTAAATAGGGAAAACCATATGTGAACAACCCCNCAAAAGATAACGTATAAAAATAAGAAAATAACAGCTGCTAGACAATTGTGTTCTTCACTGCAAGACAATGCCGCAAAGTCTAAAACTTATGCTCATTGAAATTATTCGTGAAGATGTAGAAATATTTATGGGATGGATTAAGTCCTTTGGCAACCTGTCAGGCCTTGTACCTCTTGATCTTGTGGACCTATCTTCACCTGAAAATATTCCTTTCTGGTGGATATGGAAAGAGATTCCAAGTCTGGTTCTGTAGGAGTGAGTCATACTCCTTCTGCATGTTTTCTTTCCATAATGGATTTCCCACAACCCTATTGTAGTTTTTTGTATCAGTAGATTGAACCATATAGCAGTGCATGGGCATCACAGGTTCTAAAGCTGAAAGTACATGAAAAGGCTCCTCATGTTGAGATCGAGTCATCCTCGAATCCAATGGATTCCCTGCAAGGTTGTCTATTGCTTTAAGTGTGGTATGTGCCTTCTTGGGCATCTGCTGAAGCTTCGACACTGGCTTCTTATTTGGATGTACTACCTGCTTATTTCCATGTACAAAATCTGAGTGTATGGAATCATCTTTGATGTCTAAAATTGATGAAAGAACAAGAGTATATGCATGTTTCATTAGAGGTGCATGCAAAGTACTCTCCTTATGTGTAATTAGAATAGAGGAGTCATCGTCATAAAACTTAGTGAATTTATACAACCTTGACTTGTGATCCACCTCACCAATTGAAATGATGGAATTTTCATGCATGTAAATTATTGAAATTGAATATGATGTAAATTCAACCTTTTTACCTTTCTGAGTGATCTGATAAACTGAGAGAAGATTCATAGAAATATTTGGAACATGTACTACCATTGTGGAGTTCCACTCTCCCTTCTCCTGCTACTGCTACTGGGGTATCATCCCCCATGAGAATAGGGGGTCTTGAGCATGGACTCAAGGAAGAGAAAACTTCCTCTTTCGCTGTCATATGATGGAATACACCGGAATCTATAATCCATGAATTATATGAGGAATTAATTGTAACCAGAGCATGATGATTACCTTTCTTAGGAGTAGGATCTTCCTCCTTCCACTTCTTGACTCCCTCTAGAATGAATTTTCCAAGGTTGTTCTGCTGAAGTGCCTATGCCATAAGATCGATATGTTTCTTCATGATTCATTTTATTGCAGTAAGTAAACTGCTTTCCTTTCTTATTCTTCTTCTTGGACTCTGAAGAGTCTTTGGAACCTGAATAATCATTAAAGGGTTTGGAATATCCCTCCTTCACGTTCTGTTTGGATGACCCTTTTCCATCATGCATGGTGATTGCATGTTCTTTGGGATCTTTCATGAGGCCCATCTATATGAGTTTTGTCTACTCTTGTGTAAGAGACTCAATGAACCGAGCCAATGTAGTCATTTTCCAATTTGTTCCAAAAAGACATCTTCCATAATGGAAATTGGAGACATATACAATGTATTCTGATCTTAGCTTGGCCAATATTGTTAGAATAAGTTGTTTCTCTTGTGTAGACTTATCAATACCAAATTCACCCAAGCTCAATAGCAAAGATTTAAATTTAGTAAAAAAATATTGTATATTATCAAAACTTTTAGGGTCTAAGGTATTCAACTCTACCTCAAGCATATGACCTCGCATCTCATCCTGCTTTCCAAAGAGTTCTTCCAGGGTGGTACAAATCTCATTTGGAGTATTTCATGCAGCAACATGAAACCATAAATCAGTGGAGATTATCTCAATAAGTAGTCCTATGGCCTCATCCTTACGGTTCGCCCATCTCATATTCTCAATCGCTGATGTAGGTTATGTTTTTGTTGCCATCGTCAAATTATACAGTCCTTTTCTATTGAGTTGGAATGTCGCCTTGGGATTCCAATCAAAATAATTGTATGGTGTGAGGATTAACACCAAGTTTGACTATATAATAGTTTTCCTATCCATCTCTCCCACTGTTTCTCAGAACCCCTAAAAATTTATTCTCAGTCTGCAAGTGAAAAATTAAGAAATCATGGCAGAAAGGGAACTTTAAGTGAAAAATTGTATCAATTTTAGGAGATGATCTTGCTACTTATGTTTTGAGAAAAAGGTGAGGAATCTCACCAAACGGTTGAAAACCCACTTCCAAATGGGTCGATTTACTTTCCTCATGGGTCGTTTCCTCAAAAAATTAATATTTTGGGAGCAATCATTGCTGAAAGGTATGGCCATGAATTTGTATCAGTTTCAGGAAGCTATCTTGTGGCTTACTTGATGAGAAAATAGTGAATAATCTCACCAAATGGTTGAAAACCCACTTCCAAAATGGGTCGATTTACTTTCTACACATGTCGTTTCCTCAAAAATGTAATATTTTGGGAGGAATAATTGTTGAAAGGTATGACCACAGATTTAGCTCGTCGAAACCCCGACTTTTCTTATTCTTTGGATTGTATGTCTTGCTCCAGGAAGCATATCTCTAATACCATGTCAGTGTTTCATAGAAACCTGCACATGAGATCTAGCTAAAGAAATTACAAACAAATCTTATCAAGAAAAGAAGAGAGATTCAATATGGAAGAATGAGAAAATATATTCACACTACTCCAATGAGCTGATGATTGATACATAGATCATGATCAATATGATACAATGAATGAGTGGAATACACTCATATAGGGAAAAACATTCCATAATTAAGAAAAGAAATCAAGCAGTTAGCTTTCCTTAGGAATGCATGCATGCATAATAGTGATGGTAAAAATAGAAAGTCTAAAATAGAACTAGTCAGTTAACTCCCACTGAACTAGTGTGTCGAAAATAGAAATTTATCCAACATCTGGATCATTAAGAAGTTGTTGACTGAAAAAAAGAAATACTAGGACTCTAAGCTTCAGTATGCTTTATGGGCTGACAAAATCAACACCAAGAAGTCTTTGGGAACCTCACCATTTCATCTGGTTTATGGCATAGACTCTATTTTTCCCACTCAGCTTGGTATACTAGTTATAAAATTCTTCCAGGAGGAGATTGAGGAGCCAAATTCCATCCAAAGGAGAATCTTCCAGGTTATATAAGTTCAAAAAAAGAGAGAAGAACTAGAGTAGATGACAGAAGCATATGAGGACAAGATCAAGTCAATATTTGACAAGAAAACTAAGAAGGAGATATTTCAAAAAGGTGACCTGGTATTAAGGTGGGATTCTAGAAGGGATGACAAGTCCAAGCATGGTAAATTTGGCAACCTCTAGTTTGGGCCTTTTAATGTGGTTGAAGCTCTGGGCAATAATATGTTTATATTACATAATCTAGATGATGCAGAGATCTTTGGAGGCCCAATAAATAGGCGCTTCCTAAAACACTAATTTGTTTAAGGATGAGGAAAGGTCCCTCTTGTACCATGGATGCCTTCCTTTTATTGTTTCTTTTGATTAATTAGTTGTGTGTGAATAAAGACTCCATAGCCCAACAAAGGCACTGGGGTTTAGTTTCAATTTTCAGTTCAAGAAAATGCATGGCTGAGGCACAGTAGAAGATACATAGGGCTAGCAGACGGAAACATAGGTAAGTAATGGAAGGTAAGAACAATTGTTTAATCCTAAGGCATCGATCTACAATTCTCATCACCTCACAGGGATGAGCTATCCCTAGTTAGAGCCAATGTTGTAACATAGGTATGCACCCCTGCCCCTTTCCCTCATTTACCCTATCCATCCATCAATTTTGAATCTGGTGGTTGCTTGCTTAGCTTATCCTCCATTTTATCTATTCATTCAGCATCATGACCCTATCTGTCATTTCCTTTTTGCACCATCTTTTTTTTTTCTCGAAATATGTCACATAATCTAGTTTGAATTTGGAATACTCGTCATCATAGTTGCCACTAACTAAGAATACAATAGGTCCAATGAGTCTTTATGTGTGCACAGGAGATGACCAGGTTTGACATATCCTTTAACAACTCAATAAAATTCAACAGAACTAGAAACCAATCAAAACAGGCCATTTGGGCTCTAAACGCAAGAAAATAATAGGATCGACTTTCAACAGTGAGGATCTGGCCTTCAAGCTAGATCGACGGTTCTCGTGCGATTGGGATTTCAAAGACATGACAAGAGGATGTTTTTTCATAGAGTGCCTAAATCCAGTGCTAATATCCATCGGCGGTAGCCTTCTCCTCCAGATCAAGGGTCCTCGTGGCATTTCAAACCCCCCATAACTTTCTACATTTAACAGTGGGGGGGCGTCCGGAATAATGGTTTCCCTGCCATGGGCCCCGCCTAACATGGAACATTCTCATCATTTTATATCCCCCCCTCTCTAATACACTTACCACATAACTCCCCCCCACTCCAGAATCCTACCAACCTACCTCCCGATACTTCCCCTCTCATCGCACGCCACCTGTCCTCCACTCACAGTCCCACTACTGCTCACCTCTCACCACTTGTTCCCTCATTTCTGACACCTTACCTACACATTATAGTTGTCTTCCATTCATATTCCCATCACCTCCCATGTATCTAACCCTCTTGTCACCACGTGCCACCTATCACCTCTCCCCCGCATGTCATTCCACGTCACCTCCACTCACCTCCACTCACATTCTTGATTCCTCTCTTCAGGTCATCTACATCCACGTAGTCCACATCCACTCATACCATATCCTATTGGACGTTTGACTCCACGTCTCCCTCCATGATCATTGGGCCAACAACCATTCCAATTAAGCTATCTATAGGTTAGATGGCAGTTGACGAGTTGAAACAAAGTTCACTTAACAGTCGAGAGCTATGTTGTAGAGATAAGGTTATGTATTGGTCTCAGTTATAGATCACTCCAGAAATTTAGTAAATGAGTAGAAGATCTTCCCATACACCCAGTTGCCCTCCAGAAGCATCAAACAGATCTTAGGCATGCCAGGTCTCTATACATAATTATATTTTGTCATTCCTAGTTTTCCTGCAATTCACATTTCATCTAGCGCATGCATTAGTTCAGTCTTAGAGACTGTAGGAGTTTTTACTTAATTAATTCCAGAATTATTTTAGATTAAATTAATAAGTGGTCTTCTGTGTGCGATAAGAACCACTATTTTGGTTAAAGTTCAGTGTGAAGTATACACATTGTACTTCATGAAGATGCTTTAGTTAAGTCAATGATTCATTCTACAATTAGTTATCTAGAGTTTAAGGTCTCAGTCCCAGATGGACGAGAACCTCTGCAACTCTATTAAATATGTAGTCTTTGTATGTTTTAAGGGTTGGGAAGTTCCGGAAGGAAAGGAGAAGCAACAGGAGAATTCAACATGCTCAGTTAATTGTAAATTTTTCTACCTAGTGAATATATGTTGATGACAGTTGTGTTCTCCTACTCAAATATTTATGTGTTGATTCTTATCTTGAATGTAGATTTTGTGTTGTGTGCAATGTACATTTATTTATTCTTTCAGATATTGTTTTATTTTATCTTTGGTTGATTATGCAACCTGTTATACAACTATTTTTCAACGAAAGATCCACTATTTTTGCAACCTATTGAATGATTTGCACCTAGATGTTTGTCTAAGTCTTGAGATATTATTTTAAGTCTTAGTTTTCATACAAAAAGTGATTCATTTCATTGCTTGTTGTTATTGTCTGTGTTTGTCTTTTCATATCCCCAATTGTCATTCAATACCCATACCATTGGAAAAGGAGAGCCTACTTTAACACTGTGTGGCCTATTCTACCAGAGAACCATCTTTGAAAACATGTCCTTAAGCTTAGCAACAAAACCTACTTGTAAAAAACAAATCAATACAAACTTGAGGTGGCTTATCTTTTCCCTTTAGCAGTTAGGTGAAAACCTTAGGACCAACATAAACCATGGGCTCTGAACTTGATTTTTTTCCATTTCGACAACAATTCTTTTCTGAAAATTTTGCTTCAACTTACACTAACATGGCCCATCCAGGCTCAATGTTGAAACCATGGATATGATACCATTTTGTAACGTCCCCTGCCTTCAACCTATGTTGGGTAACACTATCCAGACAACCTTATCATTTTCCAATTATCTCCAATACCAATTGGTGACATCCCCGGCCTTAACCAACATAAAATTTTGTTCATACATAGCTTAATGCGGAAATAACAGTAAGACATATATGTAGTGAATCACATGATAACATTGCAAGAATCACATACATGTACTTTTAATATATCATTAAAATAATCAAGCAGAGGGATTTGGTACTTATCTTTTAATAGATGAACACCAACTATGTGTAGAACTTCCACGAACATCCAAGCCTTATACCACGCTAATCATCACGCTCAACATTGGATCACCCCCGATCTAGGACTAAACTCCACCGGGAAAGGGATTCCCAGGCTTGTCAAGGGAAACAAGAAATTCAAACAGGTCAACGGGAAGGATTATCTCCTAGGGTCATCTCACACTAACAACCTACAACCTCTCATTCCCCACATGTATGTCCCACCCCAGGAAGTGTGTCATTTCTCTGCTCAACAGTCCTTCGACTGCCCCACTTCCCTTCCAGGTCTTCAGCAAAATGCCGGACAAGAATTGTCTGAGCACTATAGCTGTAGTTGGGATCCCTCTGGAAAAACACTTCCCCATCAACCTCTCTCACCTGGAGAGAGTTGCTTGCAACCCTGAAAACCTGCTTCTTCAAACCATGGGCCTGACAACCCGCCTATTCAAACCACAGACCTGCCATCCTACTTCTTCCATCTAGCTTTTAAGCCAATTCTAGAAAATGTGATGGCAACAACAAAGATCAGTACATAATAGATGATGGCAGCAAGCCATGCTCAGTCGAGGAAATGTGTGGGCTATAAAAGAAAACTATTAAGGCATAGTATGGCTCAGAAAATGTACTGGTTGCATCGGGTTTCATAGGAGACACAATGGATAAATCAAGTACGACTAAAGGATTCCAAAGGTGCGTGCTAGATATATAAGCGATGATGATGGAGAATTGGTTCAATGCATGAATCCTTGGTGAATCGAGGAGGGTGACAGACTTCTAGAGAATCGTAAGGGTCATGAGGATGGAGAGACTAGTCTAGGGTGCAAGGATGGGGAGAAATGCTATAATGGGAAGTGAACCCCTAGTGAGATGGATTTCCCAGCTATAACTCTATGCACCCAGTTTGACACATGTCTTCCTGAAGCTACATGAGTTCCACTTAGAAGTCATTCCCTTTCTCAGCAACTTATGACAACATCGATCATGTCCACCTTAGCCTTTAGGAAATAATAATAAAATATTGTTATCTCAGAGGTAATCCCTCTAGCTTAGCCCCTATGCCTATACACTTACCCCCCTCCCTTACCCTACCTAGTGGACCTTAGTCCCCCATAACTTTTTCTTCATGGTCGGTCTACATGCAACAGTGTAATTTTATTAATGATATGTACATTTACATATACAAAAATCAGGCTCATGGCCTTAAGCATCTAGGCTCTCTAACCTAATAAACATATAAGTCTCTAGCTTATAAACACTTGGCTCACCAGCCTATAAACATAATTACAATTCGATAGGGGCTCGACCTTGTGGTGTTACCAGACTTATGCTAAAATTATATCATCATAAGTGTTGATGATGATGGATAATGGTTGATCAAAAAAGGATCCATATAATTCTAAGAACAACTAAGAACTCACAGAGGAAACTCAAAACACTGAGAATGGCTCCAACAGACAGACAAAGGGAAAAATTCAAAGTTCCGAAAACTTAGTGAAAATGACATGATCGTGAAGAGTGTGTCGCAATATTTCTAACAATGCAAACGACTCTTCAAACAGAGTTACGATTTGAAAGATATTCATAGTCAAATTTGCAGTCAAACAAGGTCAGTTAGCAAGGGGCCACATCATCATACATACTTTTTCGTTAGTAGATGACATGGTAGGGTGATGTCATCATATGATATGCTGACGTCAGCATGCCACGTGGAAGCACCAGAGGCTTCCATGTGTCACCTTCCAATGGGATTTTCAAGGGTCCATGTGGACCAGTAGAAAAGTGCCACATGGCACCCCCAGGCGATGCCACGTGGCACCACCAGGAAGTGACACATTTCAAGTAAAAAATGACAAGATGGAGTTTTTAGCATACAAGTGGAATTATCAATGGGTGCCATGTGGTACAATCAAGTGATGACACGTGGCATCCCTGAAATTCCCAATATTAACCCGTGAACAAATTTCATTTAAAAAAAAATGGTGAGTCCATCAAATTTGGTGGACCATGCCAATTTTAAAGGCAATTTGGAAGGACGTCTAGACTCTGCTAAAGTTAGAAGAAGAATATATTGTAATATATATATTTCAACAAACAACAGACCAAAATGGAGTCTAGTGGGATTTGACCCCGGAACCTCTGTGATGCCCAAGCCTTAATGAATATGCCCACAAATAATGCACCATGGGTACCTCTTGGTACATCTACCCATGATTATTACTTAAAAGGTACAATCCTCCTAGAGCTCAGAGGAGAGGCATGAACCGTACAGACCTGCGGGCATGGATTTTGAGACAGAACTATCATCATTGCAGGTTGCAGAGGGCACATAAACCAAGACAAAATTCTTCTTGGGCCTGGGAGTGCCAGAGTTGGATAGGAGCGTGGAGACAATCATTTTTGGGTAAGTCGACGCCACAAATTTAGTGGTGATGTATGTTTTTTGATATGATTATTATTTTTGTAGCTTGATTTCAGAATGAGGTATATTTATGTATTTGCCAAATTCTTTTGTTGAGTTAATGAAAGAGCCTACCCATTTGAGAGTAGGACCTGTAGACATAATCCACTAGGGACAAACTCCGTTATCAAGTTTATTTGTTAAAATATGATTCTTATGTCTCTTCATTTTTAATTTTGACCTTATTTAATGGTGCACTTTAATTTATGCTCATTTAATGCAATTCTTTATAAGTCACGATGAAAAGATCTCAGATCATGTTGGTATAAAAGTAGTCATGTTTGAATTGAATTGTTGAGTGTGAATGCTTACTAGGGCCAAGCATAAGCAAGGTGAAGGAACTCTTAAAAAATTCAATCCTGAAGTTGGTTGTGTATCCAAAAGGAAGAAAATGGAAGAAGAGGACAAGCGTGATGAACATGAGAACAAATTTCACATGGTATTTTATTGCATGTCAGAAATGGTCAAGCGAATGTATGGATATTATGAGAAGAGGATGAAGAAGAAAGGGAAGAAAAAGGAATCACATGCAGATGATGATTCTTCGGTAAACCAAGGGGCTAGAGGAGATCCTCTTGAGCCTCCATCTTCACCTTTGAGTTCTAGTTCTTCTTCTTCTGAGCATTCTCATCATTATCATCATTCTAGCCATAAAGTCTCTTTTAGAAAGCCATTATTAAAGATCGATGTAAAAAAATTTGTACCTATGTTTAATGGAGATGATAATCCTGAAGAGCTAGATAATTGGATCTAACAGGTTGAAGTGTATTTCTATGTCCAACATATTGATGAAGAGGAAGTTAAAGTGAAACTAGCTTCTCTTCGGTTGGAAGGCACCACTCTCGTATGGTGGGAGAGAAAGCTTCAGGACATAAGTAAGTGTGGTAATCTTCTTTCCTCATGGTCGGAATTTAAATCAGCAATAAGGAAGCAATTTTATCCATTAGGGTATTTACATAAAGCAATGATGGAATGAAAAACTTTAAGGAAAAGTAAGGGACAAATTGTACAAAGTTTCATAGAAGAATTTAGGATTCCTTTGGATTCTTATGAGACTTTAATGAAGTATATTGACGCACTTCACAGTTATATTTGTCATATTTTACTCTTGTTTAACCCCACTAGTCTTGACGAAGTTTGTGTGGAAGCCACTCACCTTGAGAATATGGGGAAACATGTTCAAGAAGATCCCACAAATAAACCTTCCAATTTCCCACAGAAGACTTTTAATAAGTGAAAAAGGAAGGAAAATAACACTGCTACAGTGATGAGAGAAGGAGGAAAACCATCTTGCACTCATTTCAATAAGAGAGGTCACGATGAAGAACATTGTTGGAAAATGCATCCATAAAAGAAACTGAAATAGTTTGGTGGAAATGGGAAGACAAAGACCGTTGCTACGGTACAACAAGATCTTGGTTCCGATTCAGGATATGAATGAAATATCACAACGGTTGGAGTACAAGGTAAATATTCTCTTCATGCTAGTTCAAGTTCCAATGATGAATCTCATGTTGATGAATGAAAGAGGAAGGAGTTATTTCATATAAGAGTTGTATCTAAACATACTAAGATAGATACATTATTTGATATGGGTTCCCAAGTAAACTTAATATCTGAAGCACTTGTCAATAAAATGGGTCTTGAAACGAAACCACATCTGAAACCCTATCCTCTTGGTTGGGTATGTGACAAAGAAAAACTTAATGTCACCAAACAATGTAGGATCATATATTCTATGGCTTCAAAATTGATTGATGAAGTGGATTTGGATGTTGTACCACTTGATATATGTGGCATAGTGTTGGGAAGTCCTTATCTTTATGATAGAAAATCATTCTTCTTTCATCATGAGAATAAATACCACCTTATTAAAGGGGGAGTGGAATATATTGTTAGAGCTCACAACATGAGGGTAAATACAACACTTGTTAGTGCAGGGAAAATGAAAAGAATCATAAACAATAATAAGATATATGTACTCATGGTCATCAGAGAGAAATATGTCGGGACATCCGACGTTTTCCAAGGGTGTGATCCATCTCATAAAAAGGAATTAAATGATATTGTTTCTAAGTATGATGATATTTTTTAGTAACCAGATGGATTACCTCTTAAGAGGGAAATCCAACATGAGATACATCTTCAGCCGGATTCTCCTCTTCCTAATGTGGGAATGTAAAATATGTTAGTTGTGGAGATGACATAGATCAAGAAGCAGATACAGGGCTTATTGGATCAAGGAGTCATGAGGCCCATTTCATCTCCTTGTGGTTCTCTGATCGTGATGGTTCCAAATAAAGATGGCACATGACGAATGTGTATCGATCATCGTGATTTAAATAAAATCACGATGAAAAATCGATACCCTCTTCCTCACATATATAATTTACTTGATCAATTGAAGAATCTTGTCTATTTCACTAAGTTGGATTTGCACTGTGGATATCAAAATCAGAGTCGTAGAACATGATGCATGGAAAAATGCCTTTAAAACCAAACATGGATTGTTTGAGTGGTTGGTTATGTCGTTTGGCTTTGTAATGCTACGACAACTTTCATGCATGTGATGAATGATGTATTCAAGCCTTTCATAGATGACTTTGTGATTGTATATTTAGACGACATTCTTGATTTTAGAGGGACTTAGGATGAGCATGTGAGGCATGTAAAGCAAGTATTCGATACTTTGCAAAGGGAAACGTTGTGTGTAAAATTGTCTAAATGTGAATTTGGAAAGACTGCACTTCTGTACTTGGGTCATATTGTAGGAGGAGGAGAATTGAAAATTGACCCTTCCAAATTTGATGTAATTGTAAATTGGCCTGAACCAAAAAGTGTAACCAAAGTTTGAAGCTTCTTAGGTGCATTCCAATATTGGAGGAGATTCATTCCCAACTTCTCCTTTGTAGAATATCCATTGCATGCCTTAACCAGTGTGAAGAACACTTTTTAGTGGGAAGGAAAGAAACAAAAAGATTTCAACACTTTGAAGGGGAAGATCAATACCGCACCAGTATTAGCACTGCCAAATCTTCAAAAAACTTTTGAGATTGATACAGATGCCAACGAATACGCCATGGGTACAGTACTAATGAAATATCGTAATCCTATTTGTTACCACTCTGAAACATTTAACCAAGTTGTTGTTAACTATCCTACATATGATAAAGAGTTGTATGCATTAGTCCAAACTGTAAATAAATAGAAGCACTACTTGTTAGGGAAGGAAACAATCATACATAAATATCACCAACCCTTACAGTATCTTCATGCACAAAACAAATTGCCACAATCTTGAGACTACAAGTGGATGGGTTTTCTACAACAGCTTCGCTTGGTAATCAAGTAAAAAAAGGGTACAAGTAACAAGGTAGTTGATATGCTTTCTAGACCTTATATTGTTGCTTCTATTGTTTTTAATAATGCTTTGTTATCTCATGATATCTATATAGAACAATATGCCTTCGATGAATATTTTAAATAAGTATATGAGAAACTAACCCTTGGTGCACATGTAGAGAACTATTGTTTGTAGGGAAAGTTACTCTACCATCTTGGAAAGATATGTCTTCCTACAAGTGAACGAGTCCATGTAATACGAGAATCTCATACTTCTCTTGTGCCTGGGCATTTTGGGGTAGGAAAGACTATGGCTCATTCGTAGAGGTTTTTTTACTGGCCTCAAATGAAATAAATTGTAACTAAATATGTAAAGGGGTGTGTGTTGTGTTCTACTTGTAAGCCCACTAATAGAAAACTAGGGCTATACTCACCACTTCTTGTTCCATCCCATCCATGGGAAAGTGTATCCATGGATTTTTTAGGGGGTTTACCAATTACCAAAGGGGGTCATGATTATTTGTATGATGTAGTGGATAGTTTTAGTAGGATGTGTATCTTGATGCCATGTAAAAAGCAAATCACTGTTGAGCAGACTTCTAATATCTTCTTTCAGCATGTTTGGGTTCACTTTGGATTACCCACATCTATCGTCTCAGATAAAGATACTCGATTCCTTGGATACTTTTGGACTAGCTTGTGGATAATGATGGACACCAAATTGGAGAGGAGCACTGCTTTCCATCCACATACTGACAGACAGATAGAGGTGGTAAACCAAAAAATGGTACTTTTTATTCATGGCTACTGCAGCAAGCATCCCAAGTTATGGGATGAACATATACCCTATGTACAACATGTGTACAACCAAGCTTTACATTCATCCACTCAGAGTTCACCTTTTGAGACATGTTTTGGGTACCTACCAAAGGTTCCTTTGGACTTGATGTATAGGAGAGATGTCGATGTAAATGAAGAATGAACAGAGGATATAGCCTAGAGGTTCATGCAGAGGATTCAATAGATACACCATCCAGTCAGGTAACAGTTGGAGAAAAGTCAAGAATAGTATAAATCTCAACATGACAAGCACAGGGTTGATCATCAGTTCCATGTTGGAGACCAGTTATGGATTCACATTAGCAAGGAGATAATGAAGGGTGAAGGAAAGAAACTCAATCCCATTCATTATGGACCCTTCACTATCTTGGAGAAAAGCAGTAAAAATGATTTTCGTCTGGATATTCCACCTTATATGCAGATTTACTTAGTTGTGAACATTGAGAACTTGAAACATTTTTAGCCTCCCATGATCAGGGATCAAGATGAGGAAGTTTCAATACCATCAGTTGATGAGTTTTCACCTGAGTACTTGGATTAGCTAGAGAAATATACCATCTTGGACATGAGGATGAGGAATTCATGCAGGGGTGATGTTGATTATCTTCAAGTGTGCTTAAAAGGTACACATCCAAGCAAGGCAAAGTGGATAGAGAAGAAAAAAGTGAGGGGAATCTTCCCTCACTTACCAGTTGATTGATGAATTCTTTTGGTGTTCCAAAAATCTCTCAGTTGGAAGGCATGACCCATAAAGGATCCAAAGAAGGATAAGAATAACTCGGAACTCACAGAGGTAACTCAGAATGCTCATAATTGCTCCAGTAGACAGGGAAAGGGAAAAAATTCAAAGTTCCCAAAATTTAGTGAAAAAAACATGATCGTGAAGATCTTTTTGCAAGATTTTTAACGGTGAAAATGGCTTGTCAAATAGAGTTATGGTTTGAAATATATTTATGGTCAAAGTTGCAGTCAAACAAGGCCATTCAACAGGGGGGCACATCATCATCCGTACTGCTGACATCAACATGACGCCAACAACTGACATGGTAGGGTTATGTCATCATATGGGTTGTTGATGTCATAATTCCACGTGGCAGCACTAGAGGCTACCACGTGTCACCCGCTAATGGGATTTTTAGGGGTTCATGTGGACCAATAGAAAATTTCCATGTGGCACCCCAGGCGACATGATGTGGCACCACCCAGGAAGTGCCACGTGTCAGGTATAGAATGACGAGATGGAGACATCAGTAGAGAAGTGGAATTATCAATGGGTGCCATGTGGTCCAATCAGGCAATGACAAGCAACATCCCCGAAATGCCCAATATTAACTCATGAACAAATTTTGTTTTAAAAAAATGGTGGGTCCACCAAATCTGGCGCACCATGCCAATTTTAAAGACAAGTTGGAAGGACGTCTATATTCTACTAAAGTTAGAGAGAGAATATATTGTAATATATATATTTCAACAAACAACACACCAAAATGGAGTCCAGTGGGATTCGACCCCGGAACCTCCGTGATGCCCAAGACTTAACGAATCTGTCCACAACTAATGCACCCTAGGTACCTCTTGGTATATCCACCCATGATTATTACTTAAAAGGTACAATCCACCGAGAGCCAAAAGGAGAGACGTGGACCATACGGACCTGCTGGCATGGATTTCGAGACAAAACAGACATCATTGTAGGTTACAGAGGGCACGAAAACAAAGAAAAAAATCTTCTTGGGCCTAGGAGTGCGAGAGTCGGATCAGAGTGTGGAGACAATTATTTTTGGGTAATTTGATGCCACGAATTCAATGGTGATTTATGTTTTCTAATATGAATATTATTTCTGTAGCTTGATTTCAGAATGAGGTATATTTATGTATTTGCTAAATTATTTTGTTGAGTTAATGAAAGAGCCTACCCATTTGAGAGCAAGACCCAAAGATGTAGTCCACCAGGGACAAACTCTGTTATTGAGTTTTTATGTTTATATATGATGCTTATGTCTCTTCATTTTTAATTTTTCCCTTCTTTAATGGTGCACTTTAATTTATGCTCATTTAATCCAATTCTTTATAAGTCATGATGAAAAGATCTCGGATCATTGGTTGTAAATATTATTTTAAATTTATTTTATTTAAATATAGACAAAATGATTAGAAAATACGGTTACAAAAAGAGTAATTCGTTATTCCATGGGAGAGTGAAAAGAGATAAAAACCACCAAAGTAAATATTTTCCATGAGGAAAAGTGTAAAACCACTCCCAAGGATGTGGGATGTGAGGGAACAAGCTAGCATGGAGTTATGCTAAGAATATTCCCTAGGGTTAGGGATGAGGCTAACTTGGATAATACCTAGGCAATCTATTATTCTCCTTGGTGAGACAAGGAAAGACAAATATAGAAGAGACAAGACGTTGATTTTGAGTTTGATGGTTCTATGAAAGAGTCAAACTCTAATTTATTTGGAAAACGTTATTGAAATTTTAAATCCCTATGGAATAATGAATTAGTATCGGGTGTAAGAGGAGAAAGTTATTTGGTAGTTATGGTATATGGTTGGGAGGAACTAGATTTTCTACTCAGTTTGTTCCTAGAATTTTGAAGAAAACCCATATATGTTATTGTTGCTTGTTCTTTTCAGATAGTAAAAGAAAGATAGTTGTATTAGAAAATATTCACTATTTATTGTAGAATTGGATAAAGACTGGAGTATACATTTATATGTTGTTTTATTAAAAAAAAATTGTAGAAAAAAATGTTATATAATGTTTGTTTATAGCTGGAAAATGTATACGTGTGTATTGTTTATTAGAGATTCTATTGCAGAAAAGAAGAACTACGTAAGCATTAAGGGGCATAACAAATAGAGATACGCATGCAAGATTTCTGGTATAGATACAATTTCTACAAAGAGAATGCATGCATTCATAGAATAACTTTATTTCAAGTATAGTATAATAAAACAAAGATATAGAGTTTAGAAATATACCTTGACAATCTTGTAATATAATATTTTCTTTATAAGGGTTAAGAAGAAGAAGGAAGGAGAATTTTTTTTTCTTTCTAAATTCACATTTATAGAATATATGCTAGTTATTATAAAATGGTTATCTTGTAGAGAATATAGATTATTTTGAGTACAAAAATAATAAACAATAAATAAAACAATAAACATGCACTAGGAGGAAGCAAATATTGCATGAAAAACAATAATCTATAATCTATAATCTATCTTTCCTTCTAAGGAGTAGAGTGCGTGAGAATCCAAGAATATTATCTTTGTACCTCATACAAAAATATGAAATGTGGAAGCCACATGCCTTCATATCATACTCTCTTCACCCTACAAACACAAGTCCCAAAGATGGGTGTTATCCTTGTGGAACTAAGAGGTTGGCCATTGTCACCTCACTAACTCTCCTCTACATTTCATCATAGGATAAATGGAATCCTAACCAAGTGGGGCTTCCCTAGGGGTTACTAAGATTAATATGTGTAATGGATTTTTGGAGTATGAGGAAGAAAATAATGTAAAAGGAAAATATATAAGAGACTCATATGAGTCATCTTATAACCGTATATATATAACTCATTGTTTGATGACCACCTCTTCCATAACTGATGCGACCCAAAGGAACAAATTTACTACCTTTCCTTAATGGGTAATCTTAGTGGGATTTCTTAACGAAATGGTTATCTCGATATATCGCTCCATTGGGCCAAGTTCTTGTATATGAGTATGGCCTCTACAAGTAACATAAACAAGTATAAGTTGGAATGCAAAGAATCTGTTTTAACAAAATTATAAACATAACATACAAGGGGAAGATGAATAATACCTATTATAGTAAGGGATTCGATTAGTGCTAAACATCAAACCAACATTCAAAATCATTATTGATTTTGATAGAAAGAATATTTAACCTTTCATGGAAACCAACATTCGAAATCATTATTGATTTTGATAGAAAGAATATTTAACCTTTCATGGATTTCCATGACAATTTAGATAAAATTACGAGTCAAAAAATATATGAATTTACACTTGAAAAACTTCGAAAAAAGAGACATTGAATTTATTGTAATATTATGATAGAATTATGAGTAAATTAATGGGCTCAAGATGAACAATTGTTTTTTTTTATAGTACAAATATACATATAGTAATAAATATTGTTTAAGAAAAAAATAGTTGATGTCAATCATGTTTTGCACATATCAGAAAAAAAGAAGAAGGCAAGTGTCATGGTTGAACATCTTGAAAAATCAACACAAAGTGGTCCATAGTTGTATGTGGAGCTAAATAATCAAAAACCACGGGATAACATATTAGGTATGTTGGAAACTTTGTGTAGCATACAAGAGGAATTACAAAGAATCAAGATAGAGAATAAAAAATGTGGGATGTGGGATTTGAGGGAACAAGCTAGCACAAAGTTAAGCCAAGGAGATTCCCTAGGGTTAGGGTTGAGGCTAATTTGGAAAATACCTACGAAAGATATTATTCTCCTTCGTGAGACAAGGAAGGAAATGTATATAGGAGGCATGATGATGTCGAGTACTTGTGATGAGGATTTTGAATTTCATGGTTCTGTGAAAGAGTCAATCTCTAATTTATCTAGAAAAGGTTATTAAAACTTTAAGTCCCTGTGTATATACAATCGAACGAATCCCAAATTCCTATTGTGATCAAGTGCCACTTGCCTCAAGTTTGGTCACATGACACTTAGTCCGGGCTTCAAAATTTGGTCATTGAGTTCACGAAATGTCAAAAGTATGGGTTTCGATCATTGATCCCACCACATAAAGTCATTGACATCACGTACTACCAAATACCTTGGTCATCTCACAAGTCACCGAGACCAATTACCAAATACTTCCAATAGAGATCATAAGGGGCTCACACTATGCACAACACATCAATCAAATAGGGTTGTTTGGGGGTTTAATAATTAATTTACATTGTGTTTAAAACATTGTACTTAGTTTCCAAGTTTCTAAGTAATTAAGGAGGTGAGTAACAGTAATTGGTAGGTTCCTCATAGTGCTAGCATAGCTGAAAAGGAAAGGGAGTTAGAAAATTACCCAAACAATTTACCAAGCTTAGAGGCTTTCAACCCTGACCTTTAGCCACTTAGCCTAAAGAGAGTAACATTGTTTTACAAACAAGTAAAAAAAAAAACTTAACTTACACCAAACCGTATGTTTGCAAGTATACATTGAGTGAATGTGGAATGCCTTAAAATCTTCCCTGATAATCATTTGGTTTGATGCAGATTTAGTTATTCAAGATGGTTAGGACTCGATGAAATCAAGGTTGAGGGGCATCATCGCAAGGACCACCAACACCAGTGTTGCCACCATCATCGCCTGAATTAGCTCTCATTTTGTGTTCTTTAAAGGCTATTAGTGAGACATTAAAGGGATTCCAGTCAGTTGATGTCGAAGTGGAACCCCCACCATCTAGAGTGGGTAACCCTGAAGCAGCAAGGGACTCAGAGGGAGGGCCTCTACTAGGGGACATCACCAGAGAACTATAGAAGATAAAACTCCAAAATTTTGTTGGGGGTCATGCAAGTGAACGTGAAGAGGCATGATTGGAAGGAATGACACAATGTTTCACCTTAAGAGACTATGCTTGCACATCTAAGGTGAAGATAGCAATATTTTAGTTGAGGGATAGTGCCTTGAACTAGTGGGGTAACTTGGAGAGGCAGTTGCACCTTACCCTAGACACCGTCTCATGGGATATGTTTGAGGAAAGGTTTCAAAGGAAATATTTTCCTGCATACTACGAAGAACAACAGGTAGGAGCATTTCATGCTCTAGTTTAGGGAAACAAGACTGTGGAATAGTACGAGATTAGGTTCATGGAGCTAGAAAAATTTGTCTCATACATGGATACCAATCAATGACAAGTAGAAATTTTTTTGTACGAGTTAAACCATAAGATAAGGGCCATGGTATGGATGTGGAAACCATCGTCAGTAGCTGAAGTAGTTGAAAATGAACGTTACGTGGAGGAGCATATATGATTAAATGAAGGTATGAGATCAACCTTTCCACAACATCCTGGATTTATGGAGAAGGCCCCTAGGACCTTCTCCAAGGGACGAAGCTCTAGGCCACCTCCTTATGGGAATAGAGTCGCACCTAGATCACTTGCTATAGGTATTTCAATGATAGTGAGTGAAGCATCCCACTCATCACCATCGATGTAGGAAGGTCCACAAACTTCTTAGGGAGTAGCAAGTAGGGGAAGGGGATCCAAGGGTAGGAACTCATTTCATAGACCATCATAGGGAAGTGCACATGATCCATCTTGTGTTAATTGTTGGGGGTGTGGAGTACCTCATTACTAGCGTGACTAACTAGAGTCATAAGAAGGATTTGTGCATAGAGAAGGAAAGGCCCCGATGGGAAGAGAGAGTAGTAATCACCAAATGTATGCAGCGGTTAATAATTTCTAGGAAGAACATCAATCCAAAGTGGTGGAGTCATCGGGTACGCTAAATCATGTCAATGTTAAAATTTTGTTTGATTTTGGTGCTATAGATAGTTTCATTTCACCTTGTGCATTAGAAAAGTGTGGGTTAGCAGCCTACGAGCACGATGATTTTAAACAAGTTGAGATTTCTTCGAGGGGGAAAACAAGTGGTAGGACCTAGCATCGATAATTTTCTAGTATACTTGGGAGTGTGCACTACTAGGTTGAAGGTGTACGTCACTTCTCTTGGGACGTATGACCTAATCATTGGAATGGATTGGTTAGAATCCCATCAAGATATGGTAGATTGTTTCAAAAAAAGGGTTCTTTGTGTTGACGATCAAGGAAGGTCAGTAGAGATCCACGATGTATGGAGGAAAGTGTCTCTATGCTTTATCTCGACTATGAAGGTTAAATGGTGCATGAGGAAAGGTTTTCGATTGTATGTAGTGGAAGAAGTCGATGAAGGGAAAGGACCCTCCTTGGATCAATATCCAATATTGTCAGAGTTTAGTCATGTTTATCCAAAAGAGTTTCCAGGGTTACCTCCTGAGAGGGAGCTTGATTTTACCATTGAGTTAAAACCTGGTGCAGAGCCAATTTCCAAGACACCGTATAGGATGACGGCACCAGAACTTTGTGAGTTGCAAATGTAATTGAAGGAACTACTTGACTTAGGACTAATAAGGTCTAGTGTCTCACCTTGGGGTGCACCAGTAATTTTTGTCAAGAAGAAGGATAGTTCCTTATGACTGTGTATAGATTACAGGGACTTGAACTGTGCTACAGTGAAAAATAGGTACCTAATTCCACAGAAATATGATCTCTTTGATCAGATGAAAGGAGCAACGATGTTCTCAAAACTTTATCTACGATCAGGGTATCACCAATTAAGGATTAAGGAAGCAAATATCCTAAAATGGCCTTTCAAAATAGATTTAGGCATTACACGTACATCATAGTACCTTTTGGTTTGACCAATGTGCCAACAGTATTCATGAGCCTCATGAATGGTGTATTCTAAAAGTAATTATACCTCTTTGTATAGGTATTTCTAGATGATATCCTCATCTATTCCAAGAATGAAAGAGAACATGAGGAACACTTGTGATTGGTGTTGTCCTGCCTTAGAGAGAACAAAATGTATGGAAAGTTTTCGAAGTGTTCTTTCTTCCAGAAATAAATTCACTATTTAGGTCATATCATTTACGATGAAGGAATCTATGTGGACCCAGAAAAGGTAAAGGCCATTATGCAATGGCCAGTGCTGAAAAATGCTCATGAGGTAAGAAGCTTCATTGCGCTAGCAGGTTAATATTGGAAGTTTGTGGAAGGGTTCTCTAAACTAGTGAAACCCATCACCACCTTCCAGTGCAAGGGGGTCATGTATGAATGGATAGAAGAATGTGATAGTGTATTCATCGAGCTTAAGAGGTTACTAACTACTGCACCAATTCTACTAGTGTCAGATATGGGAAAAGACTTCACAGTCTACATGGATGTCACGAAGCAAGGATTGGGGGTCGTGATAATGCATGATGGAGGAGTGATAGCATATGCATAAAGAAAGTTGAAGCAACATGAGGAGATTTATGCTACTCATGATATAGAGTTCACATTTTTAATGCTAGCTCTGAAACTTTGGAGGCACTATATAGTGGGGTGAAACTTTGAGCTCAAAAAAAACCATGAAATATTAAAGAATCTCTTAACTCAAAGGGATCTCAATGCCAAGAAGAGGTGATGGAGTGATTTTATGAGTGAGTAAAAATTTTGAATTTCATACATCAGGGGAAAGGAGAATGTGGTCGTAGATGCCTTGAGAGGGAGACCATGTGTCTTCTCCTTGGTACCCTTAAAATTTAATCTGAGGGACCATGTGTTGGGGAAACTTCTTGGAGATAGTTGGTATTTAAAGGTTACTTCAATCCTCCATAGTGGAAGGAAATTAGATCCAAAGTATGAAGGATATATCATAGAAGCATATGGATTATTAAGATATCAAGGAAGGATGTACATCCCTGGAGGTGGGGATATTCAAAGCATCATACTCAAGGAAGCCCATAGAGCACTTTATTGTGCACATCGGGGTGTGAAGAAAACGTACGCAGACATGAAGAAGATTTTCTTCTAGGTAGGCATGAAGAGTGATGTAGTCCATTTCTTCACCAAGTTCCTAGAGTTTAAATAAGTGAAGGCTGACCACCACCATCCGGTAGGTCTCCTACAACTGCATGATGTTCCTATGTCCAAATGGGAAGTCATTTCTATGGATTTTGTTGTGGGATTGTCACTCACATTGCATAGACACAATTCCATTCTTGTGATATTTGATAAGTTGACCAAGAGTGCTCATTTTAATCCCGTTAGAGACACTTTTGATGTCACTAATGTGGCATGTGTGTTTATAAGTTAGGCCATTTGTTTTCACAGGTCACCCAAGAAGATCATTTCAGATAGGGACTCTCGATTCACATCTAGGTTTTGGACAAGTTTGCAGTCAGCATTGGGAACACAGTTGACCTTAAGCACAACTTATCATCCTAAAACAGATGGGAAAACTGAGAGAGTAAATCAGGTTATGGAAGACATGCTTAGGATGTATGTTATGGATAATCAAACCCATTTGGAGAAGTACCTACCTTTGGTAGAGTTCGCCTACAATAACATTTTTCATAGCTCCATTGGAATGCCACCCTATGAAGCTTTGTATGGAAGGCCATGCATGACATTGTTGAGTTGGGAAAGGTTAGAAGACCGAGTGATAGTTGGGCCAAAATACATTCAAGAGATGGAGGAAGAGGTGAATTAGATTAGGAAGCGACTAAAGGAAGCACAAGATAGACATAAAAGTTATATTGATTCACATAGGACTGATCGAAGTTATAAAGTGGGAGATCAAGTTTGCATTCGTATCAGGCCTAATAAGAGTACCATTCAGTTTGAGAAGGGGACAAAGTTGTCGCCTCGATTTATTGGACCATTCAAAATACAAGAGAAAATTGGAAACATTGCCTATCATCTCATAATTCCACCACACTTTCATAAAACTCATAATGTTTTTCATGTATCTGTTCTATGTCATTATGTTGCTGACGAATCTCATAAACTGAATTGCAAGAAATTGCAGGTATTGTACGTGAACTGTTACGCATATTGGACCGTAGGGTCCAATAGCTCAAGAACCATCTAGTATACCAAGTTAAGGTCTAGTGGGACAAGTATAGCCCAGGATCTGCTACTTGGGAGGATTTTGAAACCTTACGATGAGATCATCCCTCACTTTTTTTACCACCTAGGGAATATGTTTTCTCGAAGGTTGGGTGTATGTAATGCCACCTTTTGACTTAGAGAACTAGAATTACTTAAGCCCTAATCATCTTTATTTTCTATTCAGTGTGAAGCTATTAATGATACACTTGAACTTTTAAGACATATGAACCTATGTGAATTTCAATTCTATGAATGCTTGATGCTATTTGAATTATCATGGATATTATGCAATCTATTTATAACTTGAAAATTTTGACATTTAAAGTTGTTGGTATGTGGATACTGGATTGATATTATGATTAAATGAATTCACATGATGATAATTCATGGATATGTATGAGTTGTGTTATAGACTAATCTGCAGGTCAAGAGGCCATGAAATAGCCAAAGAATAATCATGATAAAAGGTTGATGTCATGAACATTGACCAGGAAACAGTATGGTATAAAATTTGTATGTGAAATGATAATGGTTCAAATGAATTTCTATGATATGTGAATAAGTGCAAGTTTTTCAGGTTGCGATACTACCTAAAACTGAATATACGATGACAAAATTCCCAACAACACAGTTCCATTGTATGTTCCATGGTAGGGTGTTGACCCTAGTTCTATTAGAAGGGGTGGAGGCATTTCCCACCGTGTATCCCTTGAAACCTGGAGTCATGGGAGGATGGTGTTATCTCACGCTCTTCTATACGTGTGATGATGATTGCTAGATGCCTACTGGGGAATCTTGGTCAAGATAGTTGACACTTCCACTTACAGGTTCTATCTGGAGTTAGGTCAATATAGTTGACAATCCAAGATAGTCCAGTAGAGGAAGGATAGGGATGGAAGATAGAAGTAAGTTAGGTAGGAAGGATGAATAGAAGTAGTTGTGAGTATGTGGGGATTTCTCCTTATAGTAGAATTTATTGTTTTCCCTCTTTTTGAAAAGAATATATGTATATATGTATATTTATAATTGCTTAATTGAACTACAATTATCTAAATGAATGTTGTTTGTGCTAAATTATTATAATTGAGGGATTTTGTGATCATTTTAAATGGCTTACTATATTTCATGAAATGAATGGTCTTGTTGATTGGATTGGACGCATGCAATAATTACTTTAGAAGTGATAATTATTGTCATTAGTGCATGTATGAGTCATGTATGTTCCAACTACACATGCATGCCTTGCACATGTACACTAGTATGTATACGTGTTTTAAATTGATGATGTTGATTATTTGATGCAGATGTATGAATCGTGTCATTACCCTTGTATTATAAATTACTCTAACTTCGGGACAAATTTTCTTGAAGGGTGGGTGCATGTAACAACCCAAATCGATTAATTTTTATCATAGTTTTTAATTTAAATTTAATTAATTATTAAAATATATTAAATGATACTTTCATTATTTTATTATTAAAAGGTGGGTGAAGTAATAAATGGAGGGATAAGATTGTTGGGGAATTAATGGGGGGATAAGGTTATTGGGAAATTGATGAGGGGGGTTTGAGAGAGGAGGATAAGGAATAGAGGAAGGGACTTGGGGAGGGGTCTCATTTTTGGATTGGAAATTCCTGCAATAGGTGAAGGAGAAGGAGGAGGAAAATTGGGAGAATAGATCATTTTGGAAACTCTCACAGGGCACTGTTGTTTCTAGGAACTTTGGGCTCGATGGCCAGGAACCCACAAGGATTCATGGAGCTAGGGAGTCAGAGAGGTTGTTCCTAGTTGGTTGGGAGGTTAATATTCAGTTTGGGAAGTTGGGAAGGAACATCAACAACCAGGAAAGGGGATAAATCAACTAATCTATAGGTTGTGGTAGATACTTTATGCATTTTACTAGTGATCTGTTGTCATTATACTTTTGTTTATTATTATGATGTTAGTATGATGTTGTTATTAGATTGTTGTTGATTATCATGTTTTTGTTGATAATTATGTTGGTATAAAGAAAATCAAGAAAATAAAACAATGAATTAAATTGAATTCAAGGTCTTACATCTTCAAGGTGTGAAGATTCCCAAAGTCATGAATGACAGAGTAAATCCCAACCATCCATATTAGAGATGTTGCACCATATCTGGGAGTTTGGAGATCCGATACTCTGAGGGAAATTGGATGTAATATATATCTATATGGAGAACTCTCAAAGGCTCGAAGGTCTAATAAGACGTAGGATGTTGATCTGAGATAAGCGTCATTCATCTGATATTCTAGTTCGGAGTTTGTGCATTCATGAGTATTATGTGTTGGAGTGGCTAAAACCTCTGAATGTCAGATTCATGAAGTGACATAGACCGTTGATCTATGGATGCTTTGGGACCTCCCCTAACCATTAGATCTAAACCATGGTCATCCCGGTGCTGACCAATTTGAGAGAAAGGAATTAGTCACACCGTGTATCCCGTAAATGCCGAAGGTATGAAGTAATGGAGGATATAGATCCAGGGATCACGTGGACACCCTCAGACCGTTAGATATATGACGAGGTCAGTCCAACGCTGACTACTTCGGGAGAACGAAGGTGTTGCACCTAAAAAATTCCCAAAGGATGAATTTACAAAGTAACGAGGACCATTGATCCTCAGATCCTTCAGGATCCTTCTCATTTGTCGATCTGGGGACTTCATTGAGAACCCCTCTTACTCGTTCGTCAAGTAGGACACGTGTCTACAGATCGAGTATCTTCGGGAAGTTTTTCCCTGTTGGTGAAAGGGTACATTGTCGCAGTGCCAAAGGCCGGAGCCACATGGAAAGCTTATGGTACTTCGAGAGTTCAGGACTCTGGGAGGTTTCATGTGTAGAAAAAAAAGGGGTGCTCAGTGCTGAAGCATAGAACGTCAAATTATCCTTAGGAATATGCCTTAATGAGGAGGAAGATTCATTATTGTATTTAATGGTGGATGTATCTCCACCATAGATACATGAGCATTGGGAGCTCTGGGGATTTGGGGAATCTTGGGTGGTATGTTTGAGATGGACCCATGTGAATGCCACATGGCCCTTGACTAATAATGCGCGAAGAGCTTCGAGAGGCAATAACCTACAAACCAGAACTCATATTTTCATATGGTGGCAACTGCTAGAAATATCGTGGAGAGCATAAGCCGATGGAGATCCCAGAATTAGGATTTGAGATAGTTAAGGAAAAATAAATTATGATTCCCCACCCCTTAAAAGAGTATTTAGGGGTCGGGTATATTACAAAGTGATATCAGAGCATGCAAACAACACTTGGCCTACTTGGGATCATGCAAGAGTAATATAAAGATATTATTAGAAGAATTTAATGGGTAACACCCTATATTACTACATTCCTAATAGGTTTAGCCAAACCTCTACCAAAAAGAGGAATGAAACTTGCTAGTGTGGATAGATGTTTTGTAAATTTGCACTGTGTGTTGCTAGCATTTCCAAATGAAGCAGTTGACTTCAACTTGCAATTGTACGTGTTGTTGTACAGTAATAATATTAGATTACCAAGGCTAAGAAAAACCCGTTGATAATATTATGGCCAAATGGAAATCACCTTCACAAGTTCCTTGAGTAGAAGGATGCAGATTTTAAAAAAAATTACTTGGGATTTTACCCAATGATATTGAACCATGCTAAGCCTGTGGAAGAGTAAGCCTACCATTTATTTTCGTAAATGATGGCCAATCCTACAGGAGTATGATTATGCTGATGAACACTAATAGCGAGATTTGGACGTGAAGGGATGGAAAGGATCCATAGTAGTAATAATTATTGCTTTAATAAAGGATTGGAACCAATACATGTGTATGACCCCTCACGATCAGAGGATTAATAAGAGACCAATGTAAGGTATGATTAAAGAAGTATCAAAACACCTTTGGATGACCAATGGGCTAGATTTACATCCATTGGTGGATGGTATCCATATGGATATGGCTTGGTATACTCAGATAGATATAATAGGACGTTTAGTGAGAGATTCCATTTTTTACTGTGAGACTAGTCATATGAGTGATTGTAATTTGTCACTAAAGAACCCTCATATTTAGAATAAAATAGAATGTGAATGGAAGAGGTGACAGAAAACCCTGTAATGAAGTTGCATGAGCTAGACAAGGGACATGAACTGAGTTGTTCTATTATAGTGTAACATTTTCTACCTGCTAGGGAAGGCAGAGTATTTTGCAATCAATATGGATAATCATATAAGGATTAATATTCTCATGAAGAATTCCTTTATGGTTAAGGAAATCTGGTAAGGACAGGTAGGATTCTTAGCATTTATAATTACTGCATTATTAAAAGACTAAACCCTGAATATATATATATCACCTCATGACCAGAGGACTGATGAAAATGTGTAGGATCAGTTTACTCAACCTATAATGGTTGCATGAATGTAGCATGCAAATAGACTCAATAAAACCTATGGTTGGTTATAGTGTAAGACATGTTGTTGGTTTTGACTGGTAAATAATGACCTGATGATAGCAGGGGAGTAACAACATGAATGAAATATAGATATATGAATGAGGTAAAAAGGTGCAAGAGATGCACCTACGTATATAAAAATATTTGTATACATGCTTAAAAGAATAATATGACTACAAGCTCTCAACTGAGGGGGAAGCTTAGTGTTGAGTGTCCCTATGAGGATTATCATAAAGATGATTGGAATATCCTTGGGAGAAGGATATAGAAGTTTTATATGTCCATGTGTGTGAATGACATGGAAAAAGGTGCAAGCAATGGGCTTGCATGATGAATGTTTGGACTATGTGTTTATATTATTGAGTGTGTGGATTTAATGCATTATGAAGCTTCTTGATATGAATCTTGATATCAATACCAGTTAGGCATGAATTTTCTTAAATGTGCAAGTGATGCACATGTATAATGTAAGAGTATAGGTATACTAAAGGCATGAGTTGACTGCCTAAATGAGTGAAATGTGAGGCAAGCATTGCACTTGCCAATATTGAATGGATACCATGGATGCATGGTTGACTCCATTCTGAAGAGTCATGAAATTTCAATTTTGAATGATAGCTTAAGGGGAATTTGATCCATTACCCCAGGAAAGGATAGTATAAATCAATGAAAGAGTAAATGAGCAAGGATGCTCTGTTGTCATGATAAGAGGCAAATGATTATGCCTTGAGGTTTACATGAAAATGATTGAGAAAAATTATGAGTTGACTAATTTTAGAGTAGAGATGTATGTGGGCTATGAAATATACCTATGAAAGATACACACAGGCTTATGATTGTGCAAATGGTTAAATACATCATGGATGTAAGTTAACAAAACCAGAATATGTGTGGATACATAATCTGGATGCATGAAAAAGATGCATGTTTATATTCCTTATGGAATATTTGGTAAACAGTTGAAGCTAACTCAAGGTTGAGGCCATCACAAACAGGGATGGATGTGCAATAAGGAAGTTGCATGCTGAAGGAGCTACCTATGGAGGAACTGTGTGAATACTTTGTCAGGAGAATAGAGTCACAACCTTAATGACTGTTGAGAATTAAGTACTGAACTACAAGCTTATATATATATATATATATATATATATATATATATATATTGAATTACATTTTGAAAACAACATGTGATGAATAAAATACTAATGCAATTTCATGATTGCATGTGTAGGTTTTTTTGTTGTAGGACCAAGAAGTAGAACTCAGGTAAGGAATCTCATACAATCCAACCTTTTTAAACAAGATCATAGAATGGCATCCCAGTGAACATCAATCACAAGAAGGATCGATGATCCTACAGATAGGGTTTCATGATCACAGGGAGAGCTACAATATTTGTGCGATCATTCAATAAGTGGACAAGGACCATTAAATCAAACATGTGCAAGGAAGACACAACAATCATTAGAATCTTCCAGCTAGGAGCACTACAGATCCATCGGTTCAATGATTGATTAAGGCATGATCGTTAGATCACGTTGAAGGTAGATCAATGGATAATTGTCATTGCAGAGATTGGAGGATGCGTTAACAATCGCACAGGTTCAGACTATGCAATCAACAAGGATTGTAGATCTTGAAAGGTCAGTGATCAACATCTCATGTCGATTCCATTACCGATGAGTATATTCCATTGCAAAGATCAAGAGGAGAGTTAAACCACGATCTAGTTGAGGTTTCACAATCCCTTGCAGCCATCGAATATGGGGGAGGATGGATCTACACCATTGATCAATAGACAAGGGAGTAATCCATGGTCTTAGTTCCTGAAAAGAATAAGAGTCAAGGTCACATATCTCGATCGCATGGAGAGAAAATAGAGTTCCTCCAAGCCAGTCAAGGAAGATAGAGTTTAGCACTTTGTGTAAGACTATGGACACCTGGAATGGTTCTATGGAAAAGGAATGATATAACAATGAATATAATTTGATCCTATTAGTGATCGAATAGGAAGAGAGATAGATATCGATCCTGAACAACCCTTTTGCGATTTTGGAGCACCCTAAGATGAATAGGGGAATAACTGTGGGAAGAGCACAGGAGGTGCATCTGAATAACTCAGTTGGAATGAAAGTCCAGGTTTGTTTAGAGAAAGAGTTGGACCAAGGAAGAGTTCATTGACTCCTCCTTGGTTGTTTATTGTATCTCTCTAGTACGAGAGATTGATTTACTAATGCAGGTAAGTGTTTTGACATAATAGTGATTATGATTGCAAGACTGTAGAAATGATTGAAAATTGTTTATGTTTCACTCATGGAAAC
The DNA here is from genome assembly GCA_009831015.1 of Picea engelmannii. Classification (NCBI taxonomy): domain Eukaryota; kingdom Viridiplantae; phylum Streptophyta; class Pinopsida; order Pinales; family Pinaceae; genus Picea; species Picea engelmannii. The sequence goes on from ML779328.1 coordinate 498,260, forward strand.
ATTAAGGATAACGTGAAGAAGTGCATAAGGATATGGTAGGAAATATCTGAAAATGTCTTGTTGAAATGATACATACATTTTTACTTTACATGATAATTAATATAATCATGATGTATGACATGTGTAGAAAGAAAGTGGAGTTGTTGAGAAAGACAGTTGCCAATGATGGACAACCTCAAGCAGAGGAAATCTATGCCAGTCAAGTATGGGTCATAATCCTTGCAAGAAAGTGCATGAGTAAAGAGTACCATGGGTACGATGACCAATCTAGGGAGATTGGGGATACAGGTGCTCATAGTTAGTGCATTGCATGGAAATGCTTTGAGAAAATGCATGTTTTCATAAAGGAAAGACAATGGATTTCCCATTGAGGAAGAAGGTCCTTCCAATATTTCAACTTACATTGTATAGGTGTTAGATAAAAGAAAATTTGGGTGGCCATAGTGTTGTCACCCTAGTTACTAATGAAGTAAGAATGCTTGGGTGCACTCGAGAGACACTTATAGTTTCATATGTGTTGATTTGGGATCATGATCATCCTGTAGTAGGAAGTACAATCCTACTACAATAATGAATGAGAATAAATAATATCTATGGTGAAAAGGGTGGTTAAGCTCCAACACACCATGGAAACGTGATTGTCATAATGTGTTTAAAACTTGAAATCAATGCAAGGTTGCATTGGGTGTGAATGTGGCCATGAATATTGGCACATTGATTAAAGACATTTGATATTTAAATTGCATTTGGAAAATTTAGTATGTTGACATGATGCTTACATAATAATAATATTTCAATTTTTCTTTATACCTTTAAATAGATGAAAATGACTTGGATTTTTAGTATGCATCGTTTGAAAATACAATGTTCATGGAAACTAACAATTTATTTGGCTAAGGAATGTTGAAGTTGCAGGAAGAAAAAGGCTCTTGGATATGGCAGTGTTGTAAGCACATAAGGAAGACCAATTGCCTGTTGAGATAAACTACTATGGGAAGGAAAGTATCATACTTATGAATCTAGTTCCTTTGTGAAATAGATATGAAAATAAATGTGGAAATTGGAAAATATGTGAGTGACAGATTTGCAATAAAATTCTGAATTTGAAATTGATAATGATATCTAATAAATTTTTGTATACCTGTGATATAGGTGAAAAGAAAAAGATTTTTCTAGGGAGGATAGATGAAGGCTGTCAAAGATGGAAAGCATGAAATATGGCTACTGATGAGACATGAAAACCATGTGGTAAGCCATGATCACCTAGAATGTGTTTTGTTATGGAAACACAAGCTAGAGGGATGCCTCAGCAGAGCAAGTCTGAGGGACGCCTGGACTGTAAGGCTTAATGAAGTCTTTAGAACTCTTCTTGTGTGAGAAATCATTGGCAAGGAAAGATGGATCTCCCAAAGAATAATATAGCAGAGAAAGAGATTATTGAGCCTAGGCTTGGAGGGTGAGTGACCGTAAGGAAGAGGAGACTTTGAAAATTCACATACAGTATTGATTGAGATCATGCACATAATGGGTATGTCTAGGAAAAGTAGTGAGCCAATAAAACAAGACATCCATGTGGATACAAATCCACGAACTGCACAGATAAGTATTGTGCTACATTGTGAAATATTTCCTCTTGAATTTTCAGCAACAATAATATGTTTTCACATAAAATCGTGATTAATGTGCTTCTTGTCCAAGAATTAGTGAAGCCGGGTGAAGAAGGCAAAGAGTATGAAAATGAACTGACCAAGAAATAGGGTCAAGACTTCTGAAGAAGATGAATGAGAAAGGAATGACATGTGTTACTGAGAAAAAACACTAAGGACAGTGTTCCTTTTCAAGGGGAGGGGATTTTAACACCCCTGTTTCCCCCAGCTTGTGATTAATCATTAATCAATCTCACCATGCTATGGCATCGGAACAATGAAATTTCCCTTTGTTGGGAATAATAAACCTCCTTCGGATACCAAGGAGGAATTAGTTAATCAAGAAATGATCGGTAGTTGAACCATCAACCACCCCCATGAATGGAAGCATGATCTGACTGAAGAATTTCATCCTGAAGTACTACAAAGTCTGGTAGACCAGGCTAACCTGAGTTTCCTTCTAACAAAAGGAACATGATAATTCAAGAACAATCCTAGAAAAAAACAAAGAGGATGTACAAAAAATAGAGACAAAGAGACGACAGATGGAGGGAGAAAGAGTGTGTGAAAGGCATGGAGACAATACAAAGAAGAGAGGAGAACGTGTGGAGCTCTCTAGTAGAGAAAGAGAAGAAGGTCATGATCTTTATGATGAGGGAGCATATGATAAACCTCGCAGAATCTGTGAGAGAAAAAGGATCTATGAGAATTGGCATAAATTCCCTAGTGATATCATGGCTTGGAACGAGGATGGCCAGAGAGCTAAGAATGAATTCCTCTAAGCCTATGGTTGGGTGGAAAGGTGAACACCCACAGTTAGTTAGTTGGCTGCAACCTCCAATAGATAAGTTTTCTCATATCCCGTGTAATTGAACTATAACTGTAAATTAAATTTGGATATCCTATGAATGTTTCAAGGATGTGCATGTTTTCTTTATGATTAGATTGTGTCCCTTTATCTTTGCTTGATTTTGTATTTAAGCAAGTAAGGAACTATATCATTTGTGCATGTAAATGCTCGAGCCCTCTAGTGGCTCAAGTTTAAGCAAATGAACTGTGAGTTTGTCGACCTGGAGCATAGTTTCCCATATGAACGTCAATACTCCTAGTTGTTTTGAGTCCCCTGGGAAAAGGATTTTATTAAGCTCAGGAAGGATAGATATATTTAAGTCTCAAAAGTGAATATCCTTTGTTTTGGAAGATGAGAGGATGAGATCCATTTGGGAATATCCAAAGTTTGCCATGACCATTGGATTTGGAGAAGGAACACATGTGTTAACTCCTCGTCTCCTTTAGTCTTCGTGAGTTTGACAAATTTTGGTATTTTTCGTAAGGGAGACAGATCCTTCGAAGTGCCAAAGCCCAAAGTTAATATGGGATATAGATATAAGGACACCCAGGAACTATCCTAATCAATGGATCTATGACATAGTCATCCCGACGTTGACCGCCTCGGGAGGACAAGGGTGTTGTAATGCAAAAACCCCCGAAGTCTAGAGTCATGAAGTAATGTGGGTCATGGATCTATGGATCCTTCGGTACCCCTCTTGACCATCCAATCGAGGGAATCTATGTGTCACGTTGAGAGCACATGGGGATCCATGTGTTTAGTGATGTCGTTTCCATGTGTGGAGGCCACATGGTAGGAGATTTCGGATTCAAGAGGCTTGACACTCTAAAGGAATTTGGACAAGATTCTTTAAGGTTTGAAAATTCCCGAAGTCACAAATGGCGGAGTAAATCTCAATTGTCCATTATTGGATATGTGTGGCACCAGATCTGGGAGTCTGAAGATCTAGTACTCTGGGGGAAACTGGATGTAAGATCGATCTGGATCGAGAACTCCCAAAGGCTCGAAGGCCAAGAAGATGTAGGTTGTTGATTTGAGATAAGTGTCAGTCGTCTGATATGTTAGTTTAGAGTTTGTACATTCAGGATTATTGTGTGTTGGAGTGGATAAAACCTCTGAATGTCGAAGTCGCGAAGTTATGCAGATTGTTGATCTATGTATGCTTCAGGACCTCCTCTAAATGTTAGATCTAAACCATGGTCAGCCCGACACTGACCACTTTGGGTAAAAGGAGTAATTCAAAGCATGGATCCCCTGAATGTCAAAGTTACAAAGTAACAGAGGTCATAGATCCAGGGATCACGTGGACACCATCAGACCATTAGATCTATGATGAGGTCATCCCGATGCTGACCGCTTCAGAAGAAAGAAGATGTTGCACCTCCAGAGCTCCCTAAGGATGAATTTACAAAGTAACAAGGACTGTTGAACCTCATATCCTTGAGGATCCTTCTTAGTCGTTGATCTGGGGAATCCGTTGAGAACCCCTCTTAATCGTGCATCAAGAAGGAGATTGACTATCTCTAGGAATTTTTTACTTGTTGGTGAAAGGGTACATCATCGAAGTGCCAAAGGTCGGAGCCACATGGCAAGCTTATGAGACTTTAGGAATTAGAAACTTCGGGAATTCAAGACTCCAGGAGGTTTCATGTGTAGACAGAAAATGGGCACTCAGTGTCAAAGCACCAAATGATGAATTATGCTTGGGTGTATTCATTAATGAGGAGGAAGATCCATCGTTGTATTTAATGGTGGATGGATCTCCACCATAGATATAGGAGCATTGGGAGCTCTAGGGCTTCGTGGAATTCTGGGTGGTATGTTTGAGATGGACCCACATGGCCCTTGACTAATAATGCTCGAAGATCTTCGGGAGGAAATAAAATGCAAACCAAAACTCATATTTTAGTATGGTGGCAACCACTAGAAAGCATGTGGCGAGAAGAAGCCGATGGAGATCCCAAAATTAGGATTTGAGATAGTTAAGGAAAACAAAATTATGATGCCCCACCCCTTAAAAGAGTATTTAGGGGTCAAGTGTGTTACAATTTCCCACTCCCATTTGTTCTAATCTTCTATGGAACGTAATACAATAACATAGAATGGAACCCCTTCTCCTCCTAGCAACCTGGTATTAACATAGCCCAATAGCCATCTAGGGTTAGAAAATTGACATCCTCAACCCTAAATTAATGATCATTCCTAGAAATTCTATAATTTTATAAAAAATACACTACGTGGATATCCCCACATGTTTAAGTAATGGGGGTTGACATGGCATTCACTTGCACCATGTTGATTAATATGGTAGATCAACTTTGGGAGGCATAACTTTTTCATACGAACTCTGATTGAGGTGATTCATGCATTGTTGGAAAGGTATTAGTGTGTAGAATATAGAAAACCAATCAATAGTAATTTTTGGACAAAAATAAGTGTCATTTGATGCCTCAAAATGACTCTCAGATATTTTAGACTATTTTTTGGACCCAAATTTACAAATTTGGACCAACCGCTAAAATGGTTGTGAAAATTGTTTCGTCCAATTTTTTCACCCATAAAGTATATAGATAGATGAAAAATAATAAAATTATCCATATAGAACATGCATGTGAATAATTAATGGGTTGGATTTGTGGTCACGGAGAAAAAATATGATGTGGAGAGAAGAGTTAACAAGCAAGAGTTGAGATAGAGCTCGAAGTTCATTGTTTTCTCAGTTTTGATGTTAAGAGATACCATGTTAATGAGAGAAAGATGTTGGCACATGGTGTTTCTCTATTATTATTACCATTTATGTTTCTTGATTAGGATCTAGCATCTATTTTATGAGAATGCATTCACATGGGCCATAGCTTAATGACTGGAATATGAAGCACATTTATCTCTATATGTTGATGAGTTATAGCTTGAGTGTATGATTGTTTATATTGTGTAGCATAGTAATATTATTGTAGTTATGAATGAATGAATGATTAGTTAATGGATTTTTTTGTATGTTTTATTACTTCACATCCTACACAAGTCATATGGTCTTTGTGATTCTCATGGCATCTAGGGTGAGACCTTATTTAGTCAGTGAAGATTGAATATGTCGATTGTTGGAATAGTAAGAATTAATGGATCATCACAAATATCCTAGATTCAGTCGGTCGACTGATAAACCAACACACTACATCATTCATTCGATTAGTTGACATGTGTGTCCGTCAGATAGTCAACCAATAGTCAAATATAGTCAAGTGGTGGATCGTCCAGCCTAGGAATCGACTATGAGATGGATGGATAGTCGGTCGGGTCAAGCATACTTGTCGAGTTGACTCAATAGTGCATATTTGGAAGAGTCAACTATAACAATCGATGGTTTTATGTGGACAAGATCTTTCATATTCCATGGAAGTTGGTTAGATATTGAGGCTATAAATAGCAGGTCCCTTGGGTCATTATCATCATGGAAATCAAGAAATCGATTTGATATCATATGGATATATAAATATCCAATATGCATTGTGATGTTCTTATCAAAGTGTTCTTTACTTAAGTGTTGTAACTGTGTCTTTAGAAACCACCTTTATCTTCAAAATTTTTATTCCTATTCAATTATCTACAAACTTTTTTATCTATTTTGGTCACTAGTTCCACCCCTTTCCCCAACATGGTATCAAAGTCGATGATTTAAAGCCTCAAACTTTTATCTGCAAACCTTCTTGAGTTGGATCTGTTGTGTGATTTACTCTTGGTTGTGGTTTTCTTATTGAAACCTTTGAAAACATAACAGTTTATGTCTAGATATCAAATATGGCTTTGAAGACTTATCCCATTATTTTAAATGAATCAAGTTATGTAGTATGTGAACCAGATATGGAAAACCTATTGAAGAGTAAAGGATTGTGGTAGTATACGAAGATTTTGATTCTAGATCCAATAGACAACTAGGTGAAGTTTGTTGTTGATGGAAAGAAGGATGAGGTTGTGGGGGTCATCATGACCTACATCTCACGGGAGATTCAATTTCACATCAGTGGCATAAACTTCCCTCATGAAGTCTAGAAGAAGATGGAGTTGTTTTTTAATTGAGTCGATGAGAACCACATCATGCGGATGGAGAAAGAGTTGATCTCTCTCGATCATCATTATTTTGATAGAATAGAGGACTATTTGGAGAATTTAAAAGAAATCTAATTGAAATTGGGTGAATTTTGAAAGAACTATTAGAATAAGTATGGACAACTCATTGAGTTGGTCCTGATGAACTTGAGAACATCGTTTACCTATTTCTTTGTGCACGAATTGGAAATCACAAAAGGAAGATGGTAAGAATTACACGTTTGAATATTTTTGTATCCTTTTGATTATTAATCAAGATAGAATTATTAAAGAAGGAAATATTGTCGGTAAACATCAATCCCACTTGATCAAGGGAAATAGAAATATGGATCCTAGAGATAGAGTATGAATTGATGCCTCTACATAAAAAACTTCATACCATGACTAGAAACCTAAGGGACAGACAGATGCACCACAATGCAGCCAAAAGAAGAAAACATGTCAGTACTATGGAAATAATGGACATATGGAGAAAGTATCCTATAAGAAGAAACGTTATTTAGAGGAGAAGGTAAATGTATGGAAGGAAATGTGTCTGTTGAACATCGACCTGCTGATAATTTCACCTTCCAGGTCAAGACTTCTCAAACCTTGTTGTATCATTCTACGCAGAATGAACGGGTAGTCAACCCTAGGTGCACTCACAACATGGATAAGGATTCCTCCTTGTTCATGTGGTTAGATGAAGATAATGAGACAAAAATATATGTTGTTGATGATTTTTCTCTGGATGTTTTTGGTCAAGGTGATGTTACCTGTTGACATGGGAAGATTTTCCATGTCTATCATGTGCCAAATATTAGTGCCAATATTTTATATGTTTCTTAGTTAACATAGATAGGTAAGATTGTGGAATTTTGGCTAGATCAGTTCTATGTTTGTGTTGTAAAGAAATGAAAGTCAATTGTCGCCAGTGGGATTATTGATCTGATGAACAATCTATACAAACTATGTGACACGACTCGACTTGACACTAAATTGATTGCACTTTTTTCTCACGGTGATGAGAGAATTTGAATTTGGCATGAGTGACTCAAACACTTGAACTTCCGAAGTCTACATGAATTGAAAACTAAGAACATGGTTGTTGGTTTACCGAAGGTGTTTCCCTCTAAAGGATTATATAAGGGCTATGTGCTTGGGAAGCATCTTCAGGAACCATTCAAATTTGGTAAACCATGGTAAGCACATAAACTACTAGAGTTGGTTGATAGTGATGTCTACTACATCAATATACTTTTATTGGTAGGTGAAAGGTATATTTTGACATTTATTGATGATTTCTCTCATTTCACATGCGTCTATTTTCGGAAGAAAAAGAACCTTGTATTTGAAAAGTTCAAGGAGTTTTAATCCTTTTCTGAAAACTAATGTGGACGATCCATCAAGTGATTGAGGTCATACAATGGTTGTGAGTGTGTAAATTGAACTTTTGAAGAATACCTTGTTCAATATGGTATTGATTAGCATTGGTTGGTCCCTTACAAACCTCAAAATAATGGCGTCATAGAACGTAATAATAGGACATTAGTCTAAATGGTTGGATGTCTTTTGTAGGCTAAAGATCTGTCTTCTTGCTTCTAGGCTAAAGTGGTGTACTATGCAAAATATCTACTCAATCACATCTCGGCTTGAGTTGTTCCTTCTATGACTTTTTTCGAACGATGGTGTGGAAAGAAGCCTTCTTTCGACCACCTCCATGTGTTTGTATGTGTTGTATGGACTCATGTTTTAGATGATTGTATAAATAAGTTGGATTCAAGAGTCATTCTTGCATCATGATGGGCTACTCCGAAGAGTCAAAATCCTATTGATTGTTTGATCTTGTCAAAAGAAAAATTATTATCATACATAACACACTGTTTGATGAGAAGTCTTCTAGCATTAACTTGTTGAATTCCTCCTCAGGATTTCTACAAGATTATCCCTTTTATGTTTTCAACGACATTGGTTCTCCTATTCCATATTTCATTACTTCGATTGGACAATCAAACATTGTTCCTATTTCGACTAAACTATTGACCTCTGAGTCGACTAGTCCGTTGTCCTTATTATTGACTAGTCCACCAAATGAAGACCCTCTAACTTATTATTGACTTGCTATAGTAAATTCCATTTCGCATGTTTCGTGTCTACCCAAATGGGCTTCCAATACAATTGAATTTGTTGGAGTTGATGTTAGGAATGTTTCCTCTAAACGACAAACTTGAAGCTAGAAGCAACATGCTGACATTCCTCTCATGACTTGTGTACTTGAAACTTTGGAACCTATTGCCTACTAAAATGCTAAAGGATGACCTGAATGGGAGTAGGCCATGTAGACATAAATTGATTCTTTATTGAAGAATCAAACTTGGGACTTAGTTCCCATACTGCAAGGAAAGAACATTGTGAAGTGTCAATGGATCTATAAGACCAAATTAACCTATGAACGTGTTGTTGATATACATAAAGAATTCCTAGTTGTGAATGGATTTTGTCAATCAGAAGGCATTGACTACATTGAAAACTTTTCCCATGTCGCAAAGATAAAATCTATTCGACTGATTATTTCCCTTGTTGTTCATTTTGGATGGAAAATCCATTAGATGGTTGTAATGAGTGATTTTATTCATGGATACCTATCTGAAGAAATTTTCATGGAACAACCACCTAGTTTTGTGGCAGATTCTAATTTTTTTTTTTGACACAAGAAGTCTCTTTATGGTTTGAATCAAGCTCCCTAAGCTTGGTATGCTAAGATCAACAATTTATTTCTTCAACTTGGTTTCAAACATTGTGAATCTGATCACAACATGTATGTACTCCATAACAATGGAGACACCTTGATTGTTTTTGTATATGTATATGACTTACTCATTACCACCTCATTATTGGCAATAATAATGATCTCATCCTTATATTGAAGAAAGAATTTGATGACTCCTTTGACATGATAGATCTTGGTACTCTGCATTATGTTTTGGGTATTCAAGTATTACCACTGTGTGATGGATTTTTCATTTCTCAGTCTAAATACGTGATTGATATTTTGACATGTTTTAAGATGGTTGATTGTAATACTTGTGCTACTCCTTTTCAATTTGGAGTTAATATTACCATAACTTTTCAAACACTCACAATCGATGCTACACTTTATCGACAACTGGTCAACACTATTATTTATATTACTCATAGTTTACTTGACATTCCCTTTGTTGTTAGTTTTGTTTTTGACTTTATGCAGGACCCTAAATAAATCCACGGGTAAGCAGTCAAATGAATTGTCCATTATCTCAATGGTACCATTCATTTTGGTATCAAGTATTGTCGAAGTTCAGATTCGCTAGTCAGTTTCACCAACTCCAACTGGGTTGGTGACAATGATGATCAGAAATCCACTTATGGCTATGTATTTATTTTTAGAACTGGACCATTGGTGTTTTCATGAAAGAAACAGAATGCAATCTCCTTTTCGACTACATAAGAATAATATCATGGCCTCATTCAAGCAAGTGTTGAAGTAGTCTAGATTTGTCAAATTTTGGGAGAAAAAAGATTTTGTGTTTAGACCTCGACTACAATCTACTGTGATAGCCAGAGTGCTATACATATTTCTAAAAATCATGTTTACCATATAAATATGAATCATGTTGAGCTCCATGCTCACTATTTGAGACAATTGGTTCATGAGAACATTGTCTCTCTTCAATATTCCAGAACAAATGATTAGGTTTTTGATATCTTCACCAAAACTTTAGTTAAAGATAGAATTTATCAAGATCTGTACTATGCTTGGGCTTCAAGAAGATGCAATTATGGGGGGCTTCCTAATTATGCAATTTCACCTCCTGAATCTCCATAGATGTGTGTTGATGGGGGGGGGGGAGGTGTTGGAACATCAACCATTGATGGTTCATCACACATCCCCTAGATTCAATCGGTCAAGAAGTCAGCCTACATTTGGATATATTCGTTCAGGTGATCGACTAGTACACTACATCAGTTGGTCAAGTAGTCAACGTGTCTATCGGTCGGATAGTCGACTAGCAGTCAAAGATAGTTGGGTGGTGGATCGATTGGCCCAACAATCAACTATGAGTTGGATGGATAGTTGGTTGGGTCAAGCATCCTTGTCTATTTGACTTGACAACACGTATTTGGCAGATTCAAATATAACAACCGATGGTTATATGTGGACAAGATTTTATGGATTCCATGGAAGTTGATTAGATATTCAGGCTATAAATAGCAGACCCATTGCGTCATTATCATCATGGAAATCAATAAATCAAGTTGATATCATATGGAGATATCAAGGGCCAATACGCACCGTGATTTTTTGATCATAGCGTGTTTTTCTTAAGTGTTGTAGAGATGTCTTTAGACACCACTTCTATCTTAGAATTTTTTATTCCTCTTCGATTATATACATAATTATTTTTCTATTTTGTTCATTGGTTCCACCCCTTTCACAAACACCGATACCAATGGTTTTTTTTGGGTAAATCCTATCGAATCCTAGGTCTAATACGCCACCAAGATCCAACATGTAATATCCCATGATGTATGTAGATTAGTGTTTGAAATCCTCTACATGTGTATGAGGGAATCCATCTTCATGCAGAGAGCCAACCAGTACCAAATAATCAAGGATGGGAAGTCCTACATCATTAACGCACATAAAGGAAAGTCAAAGATATCATTGGTAAGTGTGAACCAAGCCAAGAAGTTGTTTAGTTCTAGTACGTAATATTTTTTACTTTTATTGAGAGAAAATTAGTCTGATGATGAGTCGATAAGAGTAAAGGCATCCCTGGAGGGGTGCACTAAAGAGAATAAACATCAATTGGAGGAGTTTTTATAGGAATACAAAGGAGTTTTCCAAGAACCTAAAATGGATACCTCCCAAGAGGGAAGTGGATCACAAAATATTGTTATTTTCGTACTCCTCATTGTCGAACATTGGGTTGTATAGATAGTTTGTTATTGAAGCAAATGAAATGAAGAAATAGTTGTAGTAGTTGCTAGAGCGGGGAGTGATTTGATCGAGCACCTCACCTTGTGGATCACATATCATAATTGTACCAAATAAGGATGGTACTTGGTGAATGTGTATCAACTATAAATCATTAAACAAGATTACACTAAAAAATTGGTACCCTCTACCTAGGATTGATGGCCTATTAGATTAGTTGCAACATGAAAAATATTTCATCCAGTTGGATCTTGAATTGGGATACCACCAGGTACACACCAAAAAATAAGACACCTGGAAGACTTCCTTCAAGACAAGGTAAGTTTTTTATGAATGGTTTATCATTCCATTTGGTTTATGTAATATACTAGCTACATTTATGATATTGATGAATGATATATTGTGCCCATATCTAGATTCATTTGTTATAGTCTTTTTGGATGATATACTAGATTATAGTGCTACCTGGGAGGAGCACATATCACATTTCATGCAGGTGTTAGAGACTTTGAAGAAGCACTAGTTGTTGTCTAACCTCAAGAAATGTAACTTTTCTCAGCATTATTTAGTGTATTTGGGATATGTGATCGGTGGAGGGGATCTCAATATAGACTCTACAAAGATGGATGCCATCATAAAATCGTTAGTTCCTCTAAATGTCACCGAATTTAGGAGTTTTTTGGGCATCACAATACTTGTAGAATTTGATAGCTTCATTTCCAGTGGTAGATTCACCACTCCACACCATAGCAATGAGTGGTAAGAGTTGCAACTGAGGGAATAATTAGCAGAGGTGTTTCGATGAGATGAAAAGAAATATCATTCAAAAATCATTTCTCACATTACCAAACTTGCAAAATAATTTTGAAGTGGAGACATTATGAAATATTTCACGGGGAAGTTCTCAACTACCATACCTATGAAGAGGAAATATATGCCTTGTTTCAAGTTTTCAATAAGTGGAAGCACTATATAATGGGAAAGGAGACCATCATCCACACAGATCACCAACTTCTACAATATTTGTAGGCCTAGAGTAAGCTACAACTAACCAGACATTACAAGTGGATGGGATTTTTAAAACAATTTCATCTAGTCATCAAGTATAATAAGGGAAACACAAACAAGTTGGAATACATTCTTTCAAGCCCACCCAAATCCAATATCACAAATTTGGGAAATCTAATGCACATGGATCCTTTTACCCATGATGCATATAGAGAGGCATATAGAAAAGATGAGGACTTGAAGGATGTGTTTCAGTACCTATGGGGCCAAATTCATATAGAAGAAGGTGACAACAAGGAATATTATCATTTCTATAATGGGTTACTCTACAAATTGGAAAAGATCTATTTCTCTAAAGGTGAATGACAACAACTTATCAGAGAGGCTCACACCTCCAAGGTTGCAAGACATTTTGGTTCTGGGAAGATATTTTCTAACTTATGGAGGTATCTGTACTGACCCATAATCCAAGAAGATGTAGTGTGGTATAATCAAGGATCTATACTTTATTGTACGAACAAACCTAGTAACACAAAGAAATGTCTATGTGATCCCTTACTTATACACACTTGACCTTGGGAAAGCATTTCCATGTATTTTATGGGAGGTTTATCAAAAACTAGGAAGGGACATGACTATCTATTTTTGGTAGTTGACATGTTCAACAAAATGTTCTTTCTCATGCCTTGTAAAATGACCATCAAAGGACAAGAAGCATCAAACATGTTCTTTGAACAGGTCTGGGTGCACTTTGGGATACCAAGGAGCATCATCTTAGACAAGGATACTAGATTCTTAGTAAATTTTGGACTACATTGTGGGAGAACATGGACACTAAGTTGAAGATATATACAACATTCCATCCACATACATAGGCTAGGAAGACATAAGTAGTCAACATGGACTTGGTGTTTCTTTTGAGGGGTTACAATCATAAGCATCCAAAGACCTGAGATGCGAATACGATCTACATACAACCTCTTTTAATAGAGCAGTCCGCACTTTTACTGGTAAGTCACCCTTTGAAACTTTCTTTAGATGGTTTCGACCTTCACCCTTGGATGTTTTATAAGGACACCAAGGAAGAGTGAGGGAGGACCTGTTACATAATATTTCCCCTACATATAGGTGAAATATCCCTTGGATATATAGACCCCTATTGACCAAGATAGAAAAACAAACAAATGGGTACTAATATTCCTTCAGATATATTCCTTATGTCTATATGCAGAGAATATAGAAGAAATAACAATGACTTACTCATTTTCAACGGTTTTCCTTGTTGATCTTCAATCTTTGGCCTTGTTATCCAAGCTGGTATTGATATTAAGAAATTTTGCAAGGAACATAACAATACCTTCTACTTCTACAATATATCCTAATACAAGAGTAGATATATCTATACAAACATACATGTATAAACAACAATATGAAGGAAATAGACAAATTTATGTATTATGAAAACATGGGAACTTACAACCTTGATGCGCTAGCATTCCTCCAAGATTCTAATTGAGTCCTTGAATGTACTCTAAATATGTTTCTCTTAATATCATAAGTATCATATACACACTTTTTCCTATCCCCCCTTTCACCTTGGAATTCCCCCATTATATAGGATTTGAAGGCTTAACCGCCATGAAGGAAATCACTCACTAGATCTACTAAATTGGGATCTCCAATATTTTTAGGGAGAAAATATCTCTCAAGGATTTTTAGGGAGAAAATGTATCCAAATATTTTTAGGGAGAAAATATCTCTCAAATATTTTAGGAGGAAATATCTCTCATGATCCATCAAATTGGGATATTGGTTTGAGAAAATCTCTCAACCATCCATGAGATTCTCAAATTCTCCTTGAGATTAGGAAACTAAATGTGAGGTGTATTCTCACAATAAATTAATTTCATTTGGTTAATAACAATTAATAATACATGTGCACATAGCATTTTTACCTGCATATGTCTACAAGTGGCATATGTCTCCACTTGGCATATTTCACAGGGCAGTTCTCAACTACCATACCTATGAAGAGGAAATATATGCCTTGGTTCAAGTTTTCAAGAAGTGGAAGAACTATATAATGGGAAAGGACGCCATCATCCACACAGATCACCAACTTCTACAATATTTGCAGGCCTAGAGTAAGCTACAACTAACCAGACATTACAAGTGGATGGGATTTTTACAATAATTTCATCTAGTCATCAAGTATAATAAGGGAAACACAAACAATTTGGAATACATTATTTCAAGGCCACCCAAATCCAATATCATAAATTTGGGAAATCTAATGCACATGGATCCTTTTACCCATGATGCATATAGAGAGGCATATAGAAAGATGAGGACTTGAAGGATGTGTTTCAGTACCAATGGGGCCAAATTCATATAGAAGAAGGCAACAACAAGAAATATTATCATTTCTATAATGGGTTACTCTACAAGTTGGACATGATCTATTTCTCTAAAGGTGAATGACTACAACGTATCA
Organism: Picea engelmannii; assembly: GCA_009831015.1. Lineage (NCBI taxonomy): Eukaryota > Viridiplantae > Streptophyta > Pinopsida > Pinales > Pinaceae > Picea > Picea engelmannii. Next base: position 513,322 of record ML779328.1, read on the forward strand.
GAGAGGCTCACACCTCCAAGGTTGCAGGACATTTTGGTTCTGGGAAGATAGTTTCTAACTTATGGAGGTATGTGTACTGACCCATAATCCAAGAAGATGTAGCGCAGTATAATAGAGGATCTATACTTTATTGTACCAACAAACCCAGTAACATGAAGAAATGTCTATGTGATCCCTCACCTATACCCACTTGACCTTCGGAAAGCATTTTCATGTACTTTATGGGAGGTTTATCAAAAACTAGGAAGGGACATGACTATCTATTTGTGGTAGTTTATATGTTCAATAAAATGTGCCTTATCATGCCTTGTAAAATGACCATCAAAGGACAAGAAGCATCAAACATGTTCTTTGAACAGGCCTGGGTGCACTTTGGGATACCAAGGAGCATCATCTCAGACAAGGATACTAGATTCTTAGTAAATTTTGGACTACATTGTGGGAGAGCATGGACACTAAGTTGAAGATATATACAACATTCCATCCACATACATAGGCCAGAAAGACATAAGAAGTCAACATGGATTTGGTGTATCTTTTGAGGGGTTACAATCATAAGCATCCAAAGACCTGAGATGAGAATACGATCTACATACAACCTCTTTTAATAGATTAGTCCACACTTTTATTGGTAAGTCACCCTTTGAAACTTTCTTTAGATGGTTTTGACCTTCACCCTTGGATGTTTTATAAGGACAACTAGGAGGAGTGAGGGAGGACCTGTTACATAATATTTCCCCTACATATAGGTGAAATATCCCTTGGATATATAGACCCCTATTGACCAAGACAGAAAAACAAACAAATGGATACAAACATTCCTTTAGATATATTCCTTATGTCTATATGCAGATAATATAGAAGAAAGAACAATGATTTACTCATTTTCAATAGTTTTCCTTGTTGATCTTCAATCTCTAGCCTTGTTATCCAAGTTGTTATCAAGATTAAGAAATTTTGCAAGGAATAGAACAATGCCTTCTACTTCTACAATATATCCTAATACAAGAGTAGATATATCTGTACAGACATACATGTATAAACAACAATATGAAGGAAATAGACAAATTTATGTATTATGAAAAAATGGGAACTTACAACCTTGATGCGCTAGCATTCCTCCAAGCTTCCAATCGAGTCCTTGAATGTACTCTAAATATGTTTCTCTTAATATCATAAGTATCATATACACATTTTTTCCTATCCCCCCTTTCACCTTGGAATTCCCCCATTATATAGGATTTGGAGGCTTAACCGCCATGGAGGAAATCCCTCACTAGATCCACTAAATTGGGATCTCCAATATTTTTAGGGAGAAAATATCTCTCAAGGATTTTTAGGGAGAAAATGTATCTCAAGGATTTTTAGGGAGAAAATCTCTCAAACATGTTAGGAGGAAATATCTCTCATGATCCATCAAATTGGGATATTGGTTTGAGAAAATATCTCAACCATCCATGAGATTCTCAACTTCTCCTTGAGATTAGGAAACTAAATGTGGGGTGGATTCTCACAATAAATTAATTTCATTTGGTTAATAACAACTAATAATACATGTGCACACAGTATTTTTACCTTCATATGATAAATCTCTCCTCCAACATGTTTAGGGATTATGACAAACACTCCCTCACCAAAGTGTGACAACTCCATACTTAGTAGTGTGGGAATTTTGTGAGATGCCCCTTAAAGTCTAAGGTCAGAAGAGAAGCTAATGGTTGAAACACTTTACAAAAATATTTGTATCAAGGAACTAGAATAGGAATGTCGGGTGGAATATACAAGAAAACATCAAANATATATATATATATATATATATCATCCCCAAGGTAGGAATCCCCATGCTCGGAATAAACTAGCTCAAAGCATGGTCGCCGACCAATACACTGGGGATCCATGAAATAACTGAATAAGGATATGGCCATGAAAAAGACAATGTGGATCCATACCTCCATGACTAAATCAAGTCGCATCCACAAGAACATACACTGTGGAGCTACAATATGACAACAACATAGCCATATACAAATATAAAGTGGATCTATGTGACAGTATATATATCAGTGGGGTTGACAATAGGGTGAGTATATTGGATTCCCCGAAATACTCAAGTAATCTCCATTGCAGCCTACGTAAAGAACATAACAGAGTGAGCACCCAACCCAGGGTCTACATGTCAATCCTGAAATAGTATGATTCTATCCATGTGATTAGATGATTTGATGTCAAACATGGTAGAAACCACTTGATTACCAACCATTAATGTATATCATGAACAAGTATGAGAGAAATCGCCAATGATGATAATGACTCCCAAGGTACCCTAGTAAATTCCAACAAATGTGAATCAATGAGATGAACTTGAACACTCGTGGAATAATTCGATCAGAGCTCTATGATATAAACCCACTGTCGAAAGAAAGGATTCCTTCCATTGTGGCATGCAAGTCCCAAGGTACTAACTAGTTTATAAGTCTAATTCCTCAATAATGTGCTAAAGTCAATAGGAATAGACTAATCGAAGGAGGGTCATGATGTTTCCCCCATCATCAACACAAAACAGACACAGGAAAGTGATGTAATATGATAGGTTAAATGAGTGTGAACTGACACAAGGATGAAAGATAGTAATACTGCAGAGTGGTTGGTTTGAAGTGAAAATTCCCTTGAACATTGTGAGGCAGGAAAACACTGACTTGGCAGCATTGACTAGACAAGTACCAAGAACATAGTGTGACGATAAAAGAGCACTCTTCGAATTGAATGAAAAATTATAATGACACTGAGAATTGGTATGGATCAGAGAAAAGAAGATTACCCAATTGTAAGATGAGACACAAATAGGGGCCATGTTTAAGGGAAAAAACAAATGGATGCCATAATGTTTTCCAAAAACTTGACCCACTTCCTTCAATTTTTTCCCCCACCATGATTGGAAAGTACCCATTTGTTTTTTAACGAACTTGAGGAGGATAGAAGATGCTCAGTATATATCATCTTCAGTGAGTCCCTCATCATATGTTTAATGAACCTGAAGAAGGAAGGATTTGGTCCCATATGGGTCCTTCAATGCATGTTTTATGAGTCCAAAGAAAGTAATCTCGCAGTATTTTCACATTTAGAGAGTTTGAAAATATCTTAAAGAAGAATCCAAGGGTGTTCTTTTTCGTAACTTTAGTCCCCCAAGCCTGAAAAAGTGTAAAACAATACCAGGGAGAAATATTCTAGTCATGACTGACTACAATTCATTTTTTGTAACTAGTCCATTTAGCCTGAAAAAGGGTTGAACTTGCATCGAATAATGCAATTTCAAACCTTTTAATGAGTGTGAAAGGAAATAAGATCACTCGATAATCTTTTCATGTTTAGGGAGACTGAAAAGAGATTAAAGGAGACTCAAAAGAGTTCCTTTTCAATATAGTTTTTACGAGCCCGAAAAAGTGACAAAAATATGCTTGGTTGTCTGCTTCATTTCGTAATGAACTTAAAATAGAAAGTGAACTATGCTCGGTATTTTTTTAATTTATTAATGATATTGAAACCAAAAATGAACTATGCTCGATGTGGGTTTCATTTTTATATGAGCTTCAAACTAGAATAAAAACTATTCTTGGAATAATTCCTATCAGTGGTACTTTTCCCCCAACATAGCCGATAGAGGCTAGAGGCTTAACTCCAACATGATTTCTAGAGGCTAGATACATGCCCCCACATCTTCGTTTCTTCCATAGACTCTTCTTTTGCACCTGAAATGACTCCCCACTACTAATAGGAATAGGTTCACTAGAGAGGGAGGAAGAAAGAGGATCAACTGACACATGAGGATGAAATGAAGGTTCAATTACGAGATCTAGTGAAAAGACTCAACTGAAAATTTATGATATCTAGAAAAAGACGTGACTCAATGTTTATGAGATCTAGTGAAAGACTCGACTCAATCAGAGGGGGATCTGTTTCATTTTTTAACGAACTTAACACAGATAGTGAACTATGCTCATGGTTATTTGTTTCATTGTTTAGTGAGCTTGACACAGAAACATGAACTATGCTCATAAACCTTTTGATTCATTTTTTAACAAGCTTGACACAGAAATGGGAACTATGCTCTTAAACTTTCTGATTCATTTTTTAATGAGATTGATACAGAAACGGGAACTATGCTCATAAACCTTGACTATGGATTCCAAGAGGTCTTCATATGATGGAAGAATAATTCTCTAGAAGGAATACATGTGAAGAGACTCACTCTAATCAATAGAGGGGAGAACATCCTCCATTGTCCCTAGCAAGGGAGTTACCATGTCAATTATCTGATCTAAATCCAAAGAAGATGAGCACATAGCAAGAGGCTCCTTCTCATCAACAATTGAAGGAATGGAATATGATTCCATGTAATTAAATTGTGGTGGGGTGGACATCAATTACATATAAGGAACATTCAGGGAAGTTGAATGATCAAACAACATACAAATATCAGGACTAAGAAACAAAAGTTGATCAATGGTCACAATGTTTTGATCATGATAGAAATGCATCACTCAAAAGAGTGTGGACACGACAACTTTCGTATTATAAACATAGTTCCACCCAAGGAGTAAATTAAATTCCAAGGGTGATTGGACTACCATAACATTGACAGGGATAGTTTTCCCTTCTAAGGTGATGCAAAATCGAGTAAGAACCCCGAAAGGTTCACTGGATCTTCTATTAAAATCCCATATATGATGGGTCATTGGCATAATACAGGGAGAACCAATAGATTTCCAAGCATTCGAGGACAAAATGCTAACAGAAGAACCTTCATCTACAATAGAGTGAAATATGTTTATATCAAAAACCTACAAAATGTTTTGGAAAGACAGGTAGGAAGGAAGGCAAGGAACTAACATCTTATTCCAATTGAAGGAAATGACCTCAATGCTTGGAGGGGGTTCCGTTGAAAAGGGTGAAATTCCCCCTTGTCTCAAGTTGTTGTAGTGACAAGAAGAACCTAAGCAGTATCCATTTCACTCTTCAAGGGAAGAGTGGGACTGAACGAATATTGAATTGACCTGACCACTTCATTAACTTCTTTCTCCAAAGGAAGAGTAGGTTCGACCGAGGATGGAATCGGACCGACCAATTCATCAAACAGTGGTTGGTTTGGAGAAGGCTCATGGGAAGCAACTGGAGGTTGTTGCAGGGAAATATAAACTCCTTCCAACAATTTCGAAGCTTCATCCATGTGAGGGAAAATGTAAGTGTGGTTCATCTATCTTCATAACTAGCAAGCAATCTTGATTTGACCCTTTTTTCCCCCAAACAGATGATTACTAGTTGATGGGTTGTCACCATCATGACCTACAACAGCTAGCGACATGGGTTGTTGAGAACCTTGATACTACACTTATAAAACCTTTAGAATACTAAGGAAATCCTTAATAAGGTGGTCACCCTTACAAGTCTTGCAAAGGAATTTGGGCTTGCAACATGTTTTAGTAGGCTTGTCAATATCATCAACACTTCGAACATGATTAAAAATGGTTGGATGATTTCCCCCTTGCTTATTTTTCTTCTTCTTGTTCTTCCTTTTCTTCTTCTTCTAAGCCTCCTAGTTACTATTATTAATACTTTAACCAGGAAAAGAAGAAGAAAGGGAAGAAGATGTAATGGGCGAAGAAGGAAAAGAGTCAACGTGAGGTTGATGTTCCTAGGATGGAGGGTTTGGATTTGAAGCACTAGGAGAATTTAGGATCACCGAAGTGGAAAAAAACCATACTGGTAACCCTATAGTGTACCCAGGAAGACTCAAAGTAGCAATGTAAGAAGGACTAATATTCCTAAAACTAGGAAAAGGACGAGGATCCCCTTGAAATGGGGTTCCTTGATTGACAGTCTTCAGAATTGTTTCCATAGACACAGATTCAACCTAGGGTCAACTATGAATGTTGAAAGAACACACCCTTAAAAAATATAAAGGTAATCAACCAAACAAATAGTAGGTAAAATTATCTTCCAAAGACGGGATATCAAATCATCAGCGAAGATATGAGAAACAGTTACCCCAACCTCCATGTAACAACCCTTCTCGGTGCAAGTAACCCTCACTTAACGGGATCACCCTCTAAGGGTATTTAAAGTTTGATACGATGTCTGCCTCAGGTACCATGGGAATCCCCCCACAATCAACTCTCTAGATACCTAGGAAAGGTCACTAGAGTTACCAACTCCTAGTCCACCTCCAGGTGGGTACAGTTGATAGTCGGGACCGAACGTATGGACAGGATAATAAATTTTGAATCTCTTCTAGGCGATTGAAGACAAGGGGACTAGTAATATTCTTGAGGACCTTGAACAAATTCAAGATTCAGAAAGCACTAAGACCACGTCAACAAATAATACTTCAAGAAGAACCCCCAATATATTCTCTTTCCACTACGATTAGTCAATATTTTGAGGGGTAATATCCATTTCTCTTCTGCACATGACCTTGTTTTTATCCCTTGTGTTAGAGGGGGTTCCTGGCTATTCCTATACAACAATTGGATTTTTCCAGTCTCTAGTGTTCTACAGTATTGTTTAGTAGCCTTGGAAGATTAACTAACTTTACCTTATTCCAAAGGACCTATCCTTAGACTATTGTGGGTGTTTTATAAATCAAATATGTTTAATAGATTTTATTAGTGCATTGGTTGATTATTAATGGTTTTTATTACTCAGAAAGATGTAGAAAAGTGAAACTAATGATGTGATGAGGCTCGACTCCAATAGAATGCAAAAATAATGAAATGCAAACATTCCTTTTTCGATGAATTCTATCTACGAGAAGGAGAAGAGTTTTTTTTTCTTAATAGAAATAAATACCCAATACCATGCAATTTTCACTTAAATGCCAAACTGTCCAATCCATATTTCTGAAATCCCAAATGAAGACAAGCTTAACTTTAAAACATGTGCCAAAATAAAACCCCAAATAATTGAATGCAAGTCCTTTCTTTTTCTTTCCTTTGAAGTTTCCAAATTATATGAAAAACTTCAAAGTCTAATATCTTTTGTTTGTGCTTTCAAAAATAAAATATTTAACGACACTTGCAAAGAATCACAAACAAAAGAAAATGAAGAAAAAAAGCATGTAATCAAATGGACAAGACTTAAAATAACCTAACAAAGATGATTTCAAGCCTTGTGTTTTGCAAACAATAAATCTAAACTTTCTAATGTTCGCAAAACAAATCAAAATTCAATCAAAGGAAAACTCTTCTGAAAGATGTGAAATCCAATCAATAAGCAATTGAAAATCAACATAAAAATGTGATAATACCAATGAGTTATGAAATCAAACAAGATCAAGGTTAAACTAATGAAAGAGAACTCGAATAAAAGTCAACACAATGATTTTCAATTCCTAAATCCAAATATTAGATTCAAAAAAGAAAAACAAGGCACTTGAAGTTTCTCAGAATCAAGAATTCAAATTGATAGTGACATGTACACAAGAAAAATGATTAAATTATCCTAAAGTAGACATGCACACTTTGGAAACTTGAAAATAAATAGAAACTCAAAAAATATAATTATATCACCTAATTACCTAAGTGCAATCAATTAAAGCCAAGAAGAATCATAAAATACTTTAATGGAAAGATCTGAGCTAAAAGTCTAAAAAAATAGAGGAAAAATAAGCTCCAAACCAACCTAGGAAGGAGATCAACACTCATGTAAGGAGGAAGACATGGAGTTGAACAAGGGTCAATGCTACTCAGGACAACGCTCCTTTGGACACTAGCAGGGAGCGTTGATAAGGGTTTCCAATGCTTCGTGGGTCACTGTGGACGAGCGTTGATGCCTGGAAGTGGTTAAAACAACACCAAATTTTTCCCAGAATGATGAAAAAGTGTAGTTCTTGACTAACTAAGCTTCCTAAATATTTCATAGGAGTGTGAAATATTCGGAGAAACAAACAAATAAAGAGTAAAGTAAAAATCAAATACTGGGAACTCCTTCCCTAGCAAAGTTGCCAATTTTTTGTTACAAAATATTTCCCTTGCAGGCAGGTGAAATCTCCCTTGGATATCTAGACCCCTATTGACCATGACAAAAAAAAAAACAAATGGATTCTAACATTCCTTTAGATTTATTCTTTATGTCTATAGGAAGAGAATATAGAAGAAATAAGAGTGACTTACTCCTTTTTGACAGTTGTCCTCACTAATATTCAATCTTTGTCCTTGTTGTCCAAGCTCCTATCGCGATGAATAAAGTCTACAAGGAAAGTTACAATACCTTCTACTTCTACAATATATCATAAGATAAGAGAATATCTATATATATAGACATACATGTATAAACATCAATATGAAGGAAATATACCAAGTTATGTATTATGAAAACATAAGAACTTACAACCTTGTTGCGCTAGCGTTCCTCCAAGCTTCCAATCCAATCCTTGAATGCACTTGATCCAGATTTATGAGAGGAATGAAATAAATCAAAGATTGAATACAATAACACAAACATATGGAGAGAAACAACAAATATTCAGTGAATAATAATTTCTATTGAATAAATTAAATAGGCTAAAACTGTAAAACTGCAAAACTAAAAACAACTTGCTCGAATGGTGGTAGTTATCTCTAAGAAGAGATGTGGCTACTATGCGCATCCGTCTGAGAGGAATGATTAAAATGAGACTCCAAAGAAATTTTAAAAATCTCTCATGAATTCCAAAACCCTAGACATCCAAAACCCTAACCCGCCAAAAGTTATGTGGGCACCGATGGGTAAGTTGGTACCTCAACTTCCCGGGTTCATAAATTTTGCATACGACCTCTATTTTAGGCATGTGATAGACTATTGGAAAGGTATTTTCAAGAACTACACATTATTCCATAAAAATCTAACTCTATCTACATTTTGAATGTGGCAAAAACAAAAAAACATTGTTTAGGGCCACAAAATGGCCCTAGAAGTACATAAATATGTACTGACATGAAAACTTCCAAAATAAGACAATTGGAATAGGTGGGAAGCCACCAATATCCATATGGATGTTATATAGGGCTTCAATATATCCCCAGAAGTGCATAACCCACAATTACAAAGAAATATCATCATTACAGAGAAACGTGTTGAACAAAAAATTGTCAAAAAGAGCCAATTGGAATAGGTGGGTGGCCACCAATATCCACCTAGATCAACCCTCCCCCCCTTAGGAAGTAATGGTCTCCATTTCATTGAGTTCCCCCATCGGGTGAGGATATTTCTGTTCAATTTGAGTCTAGGTGAGCCATTTTCCTTGGTGCAGGAGTTTCCCTACCTTGACAACCCGATAAAGTTGGATCCTATGTTGATGAGTGCCCTTGACTTGTGTGTCCACTATATGATTAGTTGATTCCTATTCCATGTAGTCATGGCTGAGCTCTGTTGATGTCAATTGTTCTACAATCTTTGAGGTGTCCAATAATGGAGGAAAATAGGGTCGGAGGAGGTCCACATTGAACATTGGGTGCAAGCTAAGGAAGGGGTCATTGTTGATCTCAAAAGCATTGTCATCCACAACATTGGTGATAGCATAAGTCCCATAGCAAAGTGGACATATCTTTTGATGGGGCCCTATAAGGCGTTATTTCTACAAATGTAACCAAACCTTATCTCCTACCTGAAACTTGTGAGGTACCTAGTGTTGATCATGGTGTTGCTTGTAATTAGCATTGGCTTTCTGCAAAATATCATGGACCTGTTGGCAGATATGATGAATCCGCTCAATGAATTTGGTGGCTTTGTCGGCCTCAGACTGAATATGGGAAGATTTTGTCTATGTGGTTGCAAGAGGTAGTGCAACATCAATGGGACCCAAGGGTTGGAATCCTAGCCCCACCTGAAATGGGATATGATCGGTGGAGCTATGGAAAGACCTGTTGTAGTTGTGTTGAACATAGGGAAGACTCTCATCCCATGTACATAGATTCTTAGAGTTATACATGCGCAGGATGTGTACAATCATCTGATTGATGACCTCTAGCTGGCCATTAGTTTGAGGGAAGAAGGAAGTGGATTTAGTGAGCTTGGTGTCCAACAGTAACTAGAGACTCAACCAAAATGTGCGGAGGGACCTGTTGTCCCAATTGGAGATGATGGTCTGTGGTATCCCAAAATGGACCCACACTAGTTTGAAAAATATCTTGGTGGTATATGTCGCTATGATGCTCTTCTTGCAGGCTGTGAGAATGGCCATATTTTAAAACTGATCAACCACCAAAAATATGCAATCGTTACCTTTCTTTGTGGATGGAAATCCAGACATATAATCCATCGAGATGGATTCCCAAGGTCTCTCGGGAGTAGGAAGAGGGGTGTATAAGCCCTGCCTCTTGATGGTTGGCCTGGAAATGGCACAAGATGTGAAAGATATGATATACTTGTTAATGTCTCGTAGAATTTTTGTCCAATAAAATTGTTTCTATAGAACAACCACCATTTTCTCCACGCCAAAATGTCATGCCATCCGACTATAGTGAGCCTCCCAAATCATCTTTGTACGCTTGTTCGTGGGAAAATAGAGGTGGCCCAGATGGAATTATATTCCATCCTGGATGTGAAAATTAGGGACATTCACTCCTGTACCCAAGATCTGATAGGTGGTGGCGATGTCCAAGTCATGTTGATAAAGTTGGGGCCACTCAGATGCCTCATGCCCACATGAATGGAGTACTATGGTGAGTGCAGCAATAGGAGGGTGACTGAGGTAGTCGGCGACATGATTTGTGCTCCATGTTTTATACTTGATGTTAATATGGAACTACTGTAGATATATGTACCACTTTTAATGGCTGTCATTCTGCAACTTCTCTTATGTTTGTATGAACTGTAGAGGCTTGTGATAAGTTTGGATGATTGTGTCATTTCCTAGAATGTAATGATTCCATTGATGGTAGGCTTGTACAATGGAATACATTTAATTTTCATAGGTGGGGTATTTCTAGACAATATATGAGAGTGTCTCACTATGGTATGCTATCAGATGACCGTGTTGAGTGAGAATTGCACCTACAACATAATCAGGTGCATCAGTCTCAATCTTGAATGGTTTTTGTAGATCAGGTAAAGAGAGTACTATATCTGAGCATAAGTGATGATTCATATCATCAAATTATCATTTTTGTGCCTTCCCCCACATGAATGTTTCCTTTCCACTGCCCTTGGTCACTTGGTGAAGGGCCCATGCAATATAGTAGAATCCCAACACAAACCGTCGGCAGGCGTTGGCAAGTCTCAAGAAGCTTCAAAGCTCAGTTAGTGTGGTTGGAGATGGCCAGTCACACATGACATGGATCTTAGCTGGATCCACATGTACCCTATGTTCATCAATGATGTAGCCCAAGTATTGGACCATGTTCATGCCAAAGGATAATTTTTCCATGTTGGCATATAACTTGTGTTTCCGCATAGTGCTCAAAACTTGTTAAATATGTTGTGTGTGCTCCTCCCAAGTTCTATTCAATATGAGGATGTCATCCAGATATACCACTAAAAAAGAGTTGGTGAAGGGTCTCAATACATCATCCATCAACCTCATGAAAGTTGTTGGTTCATTTGTTAGGCCAAAGGGCATGACCATCCATTCGAAGAGACCTTCTTTAGATTTGAAAGTTGTCTTCCATACATCAATTGGTTCGATGGAAACATGGTGGCAGCCTGACTTTAGTTCAATCTTGTTGAAGAACTTGCCCCCCTTGAGTTGGTCAAGAAGGTCATCAATTCATGGAATTGGGTATCAGTTCTTGACTGTGATTTTTTTAATGATCTGTAATCAATGCAGATTCGTTAGGTATCGTCTTTCTTCTTCACCAGTACAATCAAGCTTCCGCAAGGGAAGAAGTTGGGTCTGATGTGACCCTTTTGAAGTAGCTCTTGGATTTGATGCTTGATTTCGTCATTTTACATCAGTGAGTGACAATAAACTAATCCATTAGACAGAGGTGCACCGATGGTTATATCAATTGGATGCTTGACTTGGAATTGTGTCGGTACCCTGGTGGGTGAGGAGAATATGTCTTTCTACACTTCGACAATTTTGTCCACTTGTTTTTGCTGCAAAGAGAGGCTATGTGTAGAGGTAACAAATGTGGCCGCAACCTTATGCTTACTGTGAGCATGGATCACAAAGAAGACGAACTTCCTGGTCTGTGAAATGAAATCACTGGATTTCTTAGCAAAGATTAAAGAAATAGCGGTAGGCGGCGCTACCTCTAGTATCTTGTACAATTGTCTACCCAAAGTAATAATAAAAATGCAGGGTCTAGACTCATACAAAACATGTCATTTCCACAAATATGGTTGTCCTAAAATAGCATCACAAACTTCAAGGGGAGAAATATCACACAATACCTCATCTTTGAATAGCTTGATGTCGTAGGGAAGATGACATTATTGGTTGACATGAAGATCTCTTCTTGGTGAAGCTAGTCGATGGTGTAGGGTTGCGGGTGTGTTGTCATCAGCAGATCCAACTGCTTGACGACCTCTGTTGAGATCAGGTTTGTAATACCCCTAAGGCCAAACCCAAATATAATGTAAATGAAAATGTACTTAAGCTGGTGAGTTGTTTGATATCTTTTTTGTATGCACATTTCATGGCATAGTGCATACATGTACTGCACAATGAAATGATGAAGTGTGCACATTCCAGGATACTCCATGTAGCATCTTAAGTGTGTGTGATTGTGAGACCAATGAGCCTTTGTGTATATGCTATGTTTTATAGGCTGGTGAGCCAGTTATTATAATCTAGGATGCTTATCTTTGGATTAGGCCAGAGAGCCTAGATGTTAAAGTCTAGTGCGCCTATTTTTGTATATGTCTCATAATTAATATAAAATGAATCATTGTGCACAAACCAACCATGATAAAAGATATGGGCGACTAAACTCCAATGGTTAGGGAAAGGGAGGAACCTAAAAGTTAAGGAAAAGGGCTAATCTAGGGAGCTTAAGCCAAAAAGGAATATTATATTAATATTTCTTTAAATCATAAAGTATGGATAATTATTTTATCCTAATTTCTAAAGTTGGGGACAAGTGGGCCAAAGTAGCTCCCAACATGACAAGTGTCAAGTTGGGGACATGCATACATATAGTTTGGACTTAGTTCATTTCCTATCATCTTTTCCATCATTCTTCCCATCATTCAGTCATCCAGTCAATCATCCATGAGAATGCACACACCCATTGAGCTATCTTTCATATCTTCATGACTATACCCGAACTTGTATCCATAGCCATTTTCTGTTTGTGTAGATGGTTAGCTTGGGATATGGACTAAATAAGTGGGTTGCCAGGCCCGTGGGATATTGAAGAGGCGGGTTGTCAGGCCCATGATCAATTCTCTGGGTGAGAGAATTGTTGGGGATTGATTTCCTGAAGGTGATGAACTAGAGCTACATTTCTCTGAGACTTCCTGTCCGACCTGTTGTTGAATCCTTGGAAGGGAAGTGGGGTAGTCGAAGGACTGTTGAGCAGAGAAGGGGCACACTTCCTAGGGTGGGATAGGCATGTGGGGAATGAGGGATTGTAGGCTATTAGTTTGAGTTGGCACCTGAGACAAAGTCTTTCCTGTTGTCTATGAGACATTATCCTGGTTAGGAATCCATTTTCCCAAGTGAAGTTAAGTCCTAGCTCATGGGTGACTCACTATTGAGAGTGATGAAAAGTTTTGTCTAAGGCAGGGAGGTTTGTGGAAGGTCTGCACACAGTTGCTGACATTCTTACCAAGATAAGTGCCAATTGTGTGATAAATTAGATGTTGCATTGTTATTTACATGTGTATTTTCATGAGTTTATCTTATGTGTGGTTATGACTGTCTGTATATTTATGGGTATTTCCTGTATTTGTTGCATGTATATGTTTATTGTTATTTCCGTGTGAATCTGTGTATTTACATATGTATTTGTATGTTTACGTTTATATATAATGCTTTTGCAAGTGTTCTGTGTGTGTATGTTTTAATTGCATGCAGTTCGAAAAATTTATGTGGCATAGCTCAGTTGCATACTGGGTATGTTACAGTATGTTCCGCAGAGAGAGAATAGTAAGAGTTCTTTAGCGTAGCATGGTTTGGCATGGATGGTCGGGGAACGTTACAATATGGTATCAGAGCTTCGCTTTCACCACTGAGCCTGGATGGGTTGAGCAAGTTGAGTTGAAGCGAAATTGCATAGAGGATTTATTTCGAAGTGGCCAAATTTCAAGTTGCAAAGCGTCCAACTACAATATGTTACAAAAATTGCGAAAAAGCCCTAATTTCGGTTGGTAAATTCATGGGAAAATTGAGAAATTCAGCCATGTAGTAAGATATTATTGATTTAATATTTGTTTTAGCAAATTCAGACCCAGAATTGGTCGAATTTGAAGTTACAATAAAGCCGTGACAGATGGAGCGGAATTCGTAATTAAAATTTCGAATTCGTGAATTGATTTTCGGTGAATTCATTCCAAAAATGTCAACCCATGGCGATTTGTTATTGTAGAGGTTGATTTGGTGTTATCGTGGTGAAAATAAACAAATTTTGTGCTTGCATAATTTCCATGGTAAATTGGGGAAAAATTTAGGAAAAATCCCCTATTTCTGCAGCGGAATTCACAAGGAAATTGATGCGTATAAAAATGAATATGCGCAGATGGGCGCACTACAAATGCAGGGTGCATAGTAAAAGGCTTATGATTTGTGTAAATTTGGGTACCACGCAGACAAATGTTGGTGTGCCAGTGTGCAGAGTAAATTTGGGTACCGTGCGGACAAATGTTGGCGTGCTAGTGTGCGCGCTAAATTTGGGCATCACGTGGAAAAATGTTGGTGTGTTGGTGCGTGCATTAAATTTTGGCGTCACACGGAAAAATGTTTTTCTGTGGATGCCCATGCTAAATTTATCATTTCACAGTGTTTGTACGCATAAAAGGTGTGCATAATATGCACACACAATAATAATGGTGCGTGTGGTATGCGCAGTATTCGCAGAGCGCAGTAAGAGTATAAGTTGTCACGCAACAGTTTTGCAGAATGTGCGCGCAGAGTATTGGTGCGCGGTGGGGTGTACTAAAATATGGCATGGTGAAGCGTGCAGAGTAAAATGTGCATGGAATAAAAATGCACGATACAAAAACTACGTGCAACATGTAATTGAGAAAGATCCAAAACTGTGTGTGGTGGATATTGGTGTGCGACACAAAAGTACTGCACGCAAGTTATTGGCACGACAAAGAAGTGATACATAGTGGTTTTAAAGTGCGTGAATCATGATTTACTTTTTGTTGCTGCACATGGTAAATATGGGTGTACAAGTTGAAATTTGTGCGCGTGAATTCATTTGGAGGGAGAACAATAGTAGAAAATCAATGATTTTCTACGACGTTTTATATCATTTGAATGTCATCCTTTTGCAGCGCGTTTTTGAGGACCTTAAGAGAGTTTTTAACAACTCAAAAACCACAAGACAAAGGTGTACCAAAGGTACACTTTGTCTCTACAGATCAAATGAAAGAGCTCAGGTAGATATTTCTAATGGTGTAAATTGTTCATTAAACGAAGCTTTTATGAGAAAGTTACAGCACAAACAGTGGAGGGTAAATTTTAAGACCCAACTAACTTCAAAGGGCCATAACTTTCTTCTCTGGAATCAGATTGAGGCACATGAGAAGTCAATGGAAATATATTGAACCATAAAAGACATTTCCAGAGCTAAAGTAAATTTCTGGGCATGATAAAGATGTTTAATATGGAAAATAAGGCACCTGTAGCATTCCAGACCAAAAACACAAATTGGCCTAGAATTTCAGTAGGTTGTAACTAGCATCATAGAACCCAGAATGAGGTGAAACTTGGACAGAATGTCTATAATACGTATATGAGGAAACCCAATTGAGATCCTACAAAAAAAAATCCAATGGAGTAGGTGCAAAAATTCATAATTACAGCGTAGAATTGTGCCTAGTTAAAGTGTGAACATAAAAGTTAATGGACAATTTTCAAATAACCATAACTTTATGCTCATGACTCGGAATTGAACATGGGAAAAGGCATTGGAAAGGTGTTGGAAAGTGGAATCTAAATATCCACCTAGAAAATTGATCGAGGAATTCAATTTTTAGGAAATCAGAAGAAAGAATTCTGATATATATATTATTGAACTCAAATAGTTCATATTTTCATGAAATTGTTGAAACAGTTAGCCTGACAAAGTTTTGTTGGTTGCACATTTTGCAGATTTAACAACAATTAGATCAATTCAAAATCATCATAGATTCCAGATTAATGGAAGAGGCACAAGAAACTTACAATCAAGAGGATGAGATTAGATGGATGGATGTCCATTTGGGCATTGAAGGAATAAACTCCAATGGACATGGAGATGAAAGGAATGAAAACATGAATATGGCAGAGACCATTAAAAATTTGCATAAGGATGTCCAAAGACATAAAGTTGATAATTATAGGCTTATGAGAGCCAAGGAGAATCAGGATGACTTCAACATGAAGTTATTAGAGAGCTTGAACAGAATAGAAAAGAAATTGGACAAGGAGAGTGACTCAAGAAAATTTGGAAGTCACGGGCCTCTTGATGAGAAAATAAGAATTAGAAGTGTTAGAAGAAATCATCACCACCACTCCCCAAGTCATTCCAATAAGAGAGCACATAGAAGCTCAACTCCATCCCCTGTCAAGAAGCATAAGGGGTCTAGGGTGGATGAGATACGAGGAGAAATGAACAAAATCAAACCTCCTACATTATATGGTGAGAACAAGAAGGATGAAAATGCAAAGACATAGTTTTTGGGCATGAGAAAGTATTTTCAATTGCATAATTATTCTTCTCATGCAGAAGGTAGAATCGCTATCTATCAACTCAAGGGAAAGGCATCCATGTGGTAGGATCATCTTGTGCAGGTGCAACACATTAAAGAGAAAAGTGTTACTTGGAGAGAATTCAAGAAGTATTTTGAGAAGAACTACTTAACTAAGATATATTATGACAAGAAAATGAATGAGTTCTTTGAACTCAAGCTTGGGAGTATGAAAATAGATGAATATGAGAGAATTTTTCTAGAACTGGTGAAATATGTCTCTTTCATCAAGGATGAGACAGTTAAGCTTCAAAGGTATTTGAGTGGATTGCCATCCTTCATCAGTGACAAAATACAATATGATGATCCAAACACATTGGAGGAGACCATAAGGCAAGCTAAATGCCTATATGATCAACAAAAAGCAAGGCCAAATTTCTTGGGAAGACAAAAAGATGTTCAAGATGGATCAGAGGAAGAAGGGAGATAAGCCACCATTCTTTAAAAATAATCCACCGGGACAACAAACTACTAGAGATCCCAGAATGATTGAAACTGGGGGTCAAAGACCAAGGCAACCACATGTTCAATGTTGGGGTTGTAAAGGAGATCACATGTTCAGAGATTATCCTCACAGACGTGAAAAAGGGAGGACTGTTCACAATGTACAACAAGCTGAAATAGTGGAGTACATGGGCAGAAATGTGCCAAGGATTTATGCAGCCCTGGACAACAAGAAATCAAAGTATCATTTACATATGATTAAAGTGGAAGGTATGATTAACAACCAAACCATTGCTATTTTAATTGATTCAAGAGCTAGTCATAGTTATATAGATCCTAAGATGGTGGAAATTTTGCATTTGCCAAGAAGAAAGTATGGGAAATATTGGTTGGTGTGGCTGGCTATCGGAGCCAAAAGAAAATTTAATGAGATGGTTAAGTCGTGTCTTATGGACATGAATGGAATGAACACCAGGGTAGATTTGAACATCTTTCCTTTAGGTTCCTATGAATTTCTAATTGGGATGGATTGGTTGGACCAACATCATGATATCCTAGACTACCATAACAAGGAATTTACTTGCTTGGATGAGGAAGGGACCTTAAGGAAAGTGCAAGGAATTCCTAGGGCAGTAACCATCAGAGAAATTTCAGCATTGCAGCTGAAGAAATGTTATAGGAAAGGGTGTCAAATATTTGCAACACATATGGAAGAGACACCTAAAGATAAGGTGCCAAATTTGGAATATTATGCAATCTTGGAAAATTTTGAAGGTGTGTTCAAGGAGGTACCAGGACTACCCCCAAAGAGAGATATTGATTTCTCTATAAATTTAATGCCCTGAGTAGCTCCAATGTCAAAGACTCCTTACAGAATGAGTACACCAGAGCTGAAAGAGTTGCAAATGCAACTTGAAGAGCTTTTGAAGAAGGGGATTATACACCCAAGTGTGTCACCTTAAGGTGCCCTGGTCGTTTTTGTGAAGAAAAAAGATGGAATATTAAGGTTGTGCATTGATTCCAGATAGTTGAATAAAGTGACTATTAAGAACAAGTATCCTCTGCCAAGGATTGATGATCTTTTTGATCAATTGAAGGATGAAAAGATATTTTCAAAGATATATCTTAGGTCAGGATACCATCAGGTAAGAATTAAAGAGGAAGATATCAACAAGACTTCATTCAAGACAAGGTATGGTCATTATGATTTCACAGTGGTGCCATTTGGGTTGTCAAATGCACCAGTTGTTTTCATGTGCTTAATGAATGGTGTTTTCCGAGAATATTTAGACAAGTTTGTCATTGTCTTTTTGGATGACATTCTTATATACTCTAAGTTAGAATAAGAGCATGAACATGATTTGAGGATGGTCTTGCAAGTATTAAGGGAGCATCAGTTGTATGCCAAATTGAGCAAGTGCTCATTTTATCAGAAGAAAATCACTATTTGGGACATATCATTTCAGAGGGGATTGTAGTGGATCCTAGGAATATAGAAGCCATTAGAGAATGGTCAGCGCCAAAGAATGTGACAGAGGTAAGATCATTCATGGGCCTTGCAGGATACTACAAAAGTTTTATTGAAGGATTTTCAAAGATTGCACACCCAATCACTTCCTTACAAAAGAAGGGTGTGAAGTTTCAGTGGACATTGGATTGTGAAAGGAGTTTCAAACAATTGAAATAGTTATTAACAAGTGCTCCAATACTAAGGATTCAAGACCCAAATGAAGACTTCATTTTATGCATAGATGCATGTAAAGAGGGACTTGGTGGAGTCCTCACTCAAAATGGGTTTGTTATATGTTATGAGTCAAGGAAGTTAAAGGAGCATGAAAGAAACTATGACACTCATGATTTGGAGTTGGCAGCCATAGTGCATGCCTTGAGTAAATGGAGACACTACCTCATGGGGAAAAGGTTTGAGCTGAGAAAAAACCACAATGGTCTGAAATATTTATTTGATTATCCAACTCTAAATGTTATGCAAACGAGATGGTTAGAATTTCTAAGTGAATATGACTTTGATATAAATCATATCAAGGGGAAAGACAACAAAGTGGTTGATGCACTTAGCAAAAGGGTACATGAATTGCATGCTACATATATTAGGATGTACCAATCATATTTAAAAGACATAATTATAGAGGTTGCCAAATCAGATTTGCAATACAAGGAATTAATGGCAAAATTACAGCAAGGTATTTTGCAGTAGAAAATTAAGGAATATAAGCTAGATAATGATGAACTTCTCATGTACAGGGGCAGAATTTATGTGCCAAATTCTTAGGAATTGAAAAATATGATATTGAGGGAAATGCATAATGTGCCTTATGTAGAGCACCCAGGATATCATAAAACTATTGCATCTGTCAAAAGCCAATATTATTGGCCAGGCATGAAGAAAGAGGTTGTTGATTTTATTGCTAGATGTTTGGAATGTAAAAAAGTAAAGGTTGAGCATAGACACCCAATTGGTTTGCTACAGTGATTACCCATTCCTGAGTGGAAGTGGGAAGTTGTAACAATGGATTTCATTACCAAACTGCCCAGAACAAACAAGCAACATGATTCTATCATGGTAGTGGTGGATAAGCTTACTAAAGCTGCCCATTTTGTTGTAGTTAAGCTCACTCACAATGTAGCCAACATTGTTTGTGTTTATATGAAGGAAATTTCCAAATTACATGGCATACCAAAGACAATTTTGTTTGACAGAGATCCAAAATTTACCTCAAAATTTTGGAAAGGATTATTTAATGGATTTGGAACAAATTTGAATTTTAGCACAACTTATCATCCAGAATCAGATGGAAAAATAGAGAGGGTGAATCAAGTGATTGAAGATATTTTGACGATGTACATACTGGATAAACCATCAAAATGGGAAGAATACCTACACTTGGTAGAGTTTGCTTACAACAATGGGTACCAAGCATCTCTAAAGATGAGCCCATTTGAGGCACTGTATGGAAGAAAGTGAAACACACCAGTAAGCTGGAATAACCCAGCAGATAGAGCAGTGATTGTAACAGAACGACTTAGAGAAATGGAGGAGAAAATGATAAAAATAAAGCAAAATTTGAAGGTTTCCCAAGATAGGCAAAAAATCTATGCTGATAAGGGAAGAAATCACAGGGAATTTAAGGTGGGTGATCATGTATTCTTGAAAGTGAAAGCCAACAGAAGTTCCCTGAAGTTGGGAAATTGTTCAAAGTTGGCAGCTCGCTATTGTGGGTCATTTGAAATCCTAGAGAGGATTGGTCTAGTTGCTTATATGATTGCATTGTCTGCATCTATGTCTGTTCATAATGTATTCCATGTATCATTAATAAAGAAATATATACCTGATGCTAATCATGTTATTGATTGGAATGTGATTCAGGTGGAGCAAGAAGGTGTTTTCCAAGTGCATCTGATACACATTATGGACCGGGAAATCAAACAGCTCTGGAACCAAGCCATAGGTCTTGTAAAGGTCCAATGGACCTGGTATGGTCCTGAGGATGCTACTTGGGAGCATGAAGATGCAATGTGGGCAGAATACCCACATATTTTTGAGGATTTTTGAAGTTTTGTTGTATATGAGTACATGATGCATTGAGTACGATGCATAAATAAGGGGAGGAGATTGTAATATCCCTAAGGCCGAACCCAAATGTAATGTAAATGAAAATTTACTTAAGTTGGTGAGTTGTTTTATATCATTTTTGTATGCACATTTCATGTCATAGTGCATGCATGTATTGTGCAGTGAAATGATGAAGTGTGCACATTCTAGAATACCACGTGTAGCATCTTAAGTGTGCATGATTGTGAGGTCAGTGAGCCTTTGTGTATATGCTATGTTTTATAGGCTGGTGAGCTAGCTATTATAAGCTAGGATGCTTATGTTTGGATTAGGCTAGTACGCCTATTTTTGTATATGTCTCATAATTAATATAAAATACATCGTTGTGTGTAGACCGACCACGATAAAAGAGATGGGGGACTAAACACCATTGGTTAGGGAAAGGGAGGATCCTAAAATTTAAGGAAAAGGGCTAAGATAGGGAGCTTAAGACAAAAAGAAATATTATATTAATATTTCTTTAAATCATAAAGTATGGATAATTATTTTATCCTAAGTACTAAAGTTGGGGAAAAGTGGGCCAAAGTAGCTCCCAACATGACAAGTTTCAAGTTGGGGACATGCATACATATAGTTTGGACTTAGTTCATTTCCTATCATCTTTTCCATCATTCTTCCCATCCTTCAGTCATCTAGTCAGTCATCCATGAGCATGCACACACCCATTGAGATATCTTTCATATCTTCATGACTGTACCTGAAACTGTATCCATAGCCATTTTGTGTTCGTGTATCTAGTTAGCTTGGGAGTTGGACTGAAGAAGCGGGTTGTCAGGCCCGTGGGATATTGAAGAGGTGGGTTGTCAAGCCCATGAAAAATTCTCTGTGTGAGAGAATTATTGGGGATTGATTTCCTAAAGGTGTTGAACTGTAGCTATAGTGCTCTGAGACTTCATGTACGACCTGTTGTTGAAGCCTTGGAAGGGAAGTGGGGTAGTGTTGACGGGAAAAATTGACCATCCGTCAACTGGAAGAGCGAGTCTGGTCCGGGGTTGTCTAAATAACCCAAGCCATTTGCGGTAACTCGTTCTGACAGGTTTAATGGCTCAGTTAGCAAATCTAAGAATCCTAAAAGAAACAAATAAAAGAGAGAAATAACTAACTAATTACTAAACACACACTATATATGTACATATATTGAAATGTAACTATAGTAGTTGTATTTAAGCAGAAGATATACAAGTCTCGTTTATTTACATGATTTACAAGAT
The DNA here is from genome assembly GCA_009831015.1 of Picea engelmannii. Classification (NCBI taxonomy): domain Eukaryota; kingdom Viridiplantae; phylum Streptophyta; class Pinopsida; order Pinales; family Pinaceae; genus Picea; species Picea engelmannii. Next base: position 535,483 of record ML779328.1, read on the forward strand.
GCAAGTTTTAATCGAAACTTATGAAAATCAATGGAAAAATGATTACTTCTAGGAAGCAGATAAAGAAAGCACATAAAAATATTTATTGTTTTTCTTTTATAAATTTAAATAATCTTGCAAAAACAATTAATGAAACATGAACATGTGGATAGTCAAAGCTGAACCATACATTCTAGTTTCAATGATATGTAAATGAAAGAAAAATAGAAAGAAACTATCATGTCAGTGAATTAGTGAAGTGTATCCAAGCATCTACATGAGTGGTGAACATCCAACTGCCATGTCCAAGAGATAAATCTACAATGAACCTTATTATTGTTCTAAATAAATTTAGAACATGTATTGGCATCTTAGGTTTTAATGACAGAAAAGGAAACACAAACATAAACCTGTGATATCATAATTATACATGATTAGAACAAGATAAATCTGGAAGCAATCTATGCATTTTATCATTCAATTTAAAACTCAAAGATAAATCTCATTATTTAAATCGAAGATATAATCACAGCATTTATATTTTGATGAAGCAAATGATAGATGGTAATTATAATATAAACCTCCTACACATCACAGATCATTTAATCTAAAGATATCAGACCTGCACATATAACAGGATTAAAAAAAACATAAATAACAACATTATAAACAAAAGGCTAAAGCCAAAATGCATATATGTTGTTCTATTAAGTTTTTTGAATCATTTGTCCATTTTGTAGTCCTCAAAGAATTGTTTTGGATAATAGACTTTAAAGATTGGAAAAATTAATACATAAATGATAATAATTAACCATGTATTGATAAAAAAGACTAAAGCTATTTAAATCAATGCATAATCAATTATTGAAAGAATATGAAGATATTATA
>ML779328.1:542448-555682 GCA_009831015.1 Picea engelmannii
CTTAAGTTTGTCTCAAAGCAAGCCAAGGAATGGAACTATTTGAAAAGGTTGATTCTGTAGCTCATTATAATTATCAAGATTTTAATAGGGGCCCTTTAAATTTTGTAAAAATATAAGGGGAGTTGTTGGGGCCCAACATGTAGCTAAAGGACTATTGAGCAGAGAAGGGGAACACTTCCTGGGGTGGGGCAGGCATATGGGGAATGAGAGACTGTAGGTTGTTAGTTTGAGTTGGCACCTGAGATAGAGTCTTTCCTATTGTCTATGATACTTTAGCCTGGTTAGGAATCCCTTTACCTAGGTGGAGTTTAGTCTCAGCTCGGGGGTGACTCACTGTTGAGAGTGATGAATAGTGTTGTCTAAGGCTGGGAGGTTTGTGGAAGTTCTTCACACAGTTGGTGACATTCTTACCAAGATAAGTGCCAATTGTGTGATAAATTAGATGATGCATTTCTATTTACATGTGTATTTTCATGAGTTTATCTTATGTGTGGTTATGACTGTCTGTATATTTATGGGTATTTTATGTATATCATGCATGTATATGTTTATTATTATTTCCGTGTGAATCCATGTATTTATAGATGTATTTGTATGTTTAATTTTATATATAATGCTTTCGCAAGAGTTCTGTGTGTGTATGTTTTAATTACATGCAGTTCGAAAAATTTATGTGGCATAGGTCAGTTGCATACTGGGTATGTTACAGTATCTTCCCTGGAGAGAGAAAAGTAAGAGTTCTCTGGCATAGCGGGGTCCGGCATGGATGGTCAGGGGACATTACAAGGTTCTTCTAACTTTTGTTATCGACAATGAAATGAAGCGAAGCCCACTTTACCCATATCTATGAGTGAAAAAGGCAATCACCTTCCTCTGGTTCTTCTGGTTCACTTAGCTAGACTTTGGTAGTAGAAACAATGGTGTTAGGTTCAACATTGATAATTTTATTCTCTCCTTCTCAATTCGATGTGGGGTCATAATCCTCATCTGAATCGAAATATTTCAGCTCAGCCACTAGTGACTTCTTAGAGAAACATTCTCTGGTGTTCTGCCAAGGGATTTTATGGTATTCACACCACTTTTGTGTGTCCTTCGAATTCTCATTACCCTTGTTGTCTTGTGGCTTAGACCAATTGTCTTGAGAGTTTCCATCTTCTCTTTGTCCCTTTTTTTGTGGGTTGGGTGATCCAGGTGTATATTAGTGGCCACCCACCTATTCCAACTAGCTCCTATTGTCAGTTTTTAGTTCAACACGTTCTTCTGTAATCCTTTGTAATTGTAGGTTCTACACTTTCAGGGATGTCTGAGTCCCTACATAGTTTCCAGGTGGATATTGGTGGCTTCCCACCTAATCCAACTAGCTTATTTTGGAATTTTTCATGTCAACACATCTTTTTGTATTTCCAGGGCCGTTTTGGGGACCTAAACAATATTTTTTGGAGTGCCATAGTCAAACTACAAACAAAGCTATAGTATAATGTCATAATGTGTATTTATATAAAATATCTTTCCAACAAGCTATCACATGCCTAAAACGGAGGTCGTATGCAAAAGTTACGAGCTTGGGAAGTTGAGGTACCAACTTATCCATAGGGGCCCACATAACTTTTGGCACTTGATCTCTTAGGGTTATGTGTTTGGATGTATAGGGTTTTGAAATTCATGATTAATGTTAAAAAGGCCTATGGAGCCTCAGTGTAATCATTCTTCTCAGACGGATGCATGTAGCAAGCCACATCTCTTCTTAGAGATAACTACCACTATTCGAGCAAGTTGTTTCCAGTTTTGCAGTTTTACAATTTCATCCTACTTTATTTATTCAATAGAAGTTATTGTTCACTTGATATCTATTTTTTTTGTTCCTGTCTCTATGTTATTGTATTCGTTATGTTATTCCTTTCATTCTTCTCATAAATATGGATAAGTGGTATCAGAACGATCTGCTCTTCATTTATTTTTCTTCATGCATGTCCTCGACAAGATATGGGTACAAGAAGTTGGGACTTGAACCATTCGATCCTTTTCAAGATTTTCCACGCTGAGCCCGACAAAAACCCATGGGGGATGATAAGAAATATGATGGGGCAGGATATCCTTTTAAAATATTTCTCAATGAATCCCTTGCACGACAAAGGAATGAAATGATGGACAACATTGCACAAATCCTTCGGAGGCTACCCACAAGAGATGCATCTTCATCAAGCAACCATGCAACTCCCTTCAAGGTACAAGTAAATTTTTATATTCCATTATTTTAAGGAATGATAGATGTGGATGTTGTAGAGAAATGGTTGAATATGCTCGAAGGATATTTTTCGGTCCACAATTTCTCTAATAGGGAAAAGATTACTTTTTCACTCCTCAAGGTCATCCCCCATGTTAAGAACTGGTGGGATACTTGCTCTGAGCAAAGGGCCATAGAGGAATCTACAATATTTTAGGTTTCCCCTACGAGGGATTCATTCAAGGATTCCATTAAATAAAAATACTATCGTGTTGGAAGCTATGAGGACCAGTACACAAGATGGACCACGTTGTTTTCCGAGAATATTTAGATAAGTTTGTCATTGTCTTTTTGGATGACATTCTTATATACTCTAAGTTAGAATAAGAGCATGAACATAATTTGAGGATGGTCTTGCAAGTATTAAGGGAGCATCAGTTGTATGCCAAATTGAGCAAGTGCTCATTTTATCAGAAGAAAATCACTATTTGGGACATATCATTTCAGAGGGGATTGTAGTGGATCCTAGGAATATAGAAGCCATTAGAGAATGGTCAGCGCCAAAGAATGTGACAGAGGTAAGATCATTCATGGGCCTTGCAGGATACTACAAAAGTTTTATTGAAGGATTTTCAAAGATTGCACACCCAATCACTTCCTTACAAAAGAAGGGTGTGAAGTTTCAGTGGACATTGGATTGTGAAAGGAGTTTCAAACAATTGAAATAGTTATTAACAAGTGCTCCAATACTAAGGATTCAAGACCCAAATGAAGACTTCATTTTATGCATAGATGCATGTAAAGAGGGACTTGGTGGAGTCCTCACTCAAAATGGGTTTGTTATATGTTATGAGTCAAGGAAGTTAAAGGAGCATGAAAGAAACTATGACACTCATGATTTGGAGTTGGCAGCCATAGTGCATGCCTTGAGTAAATGGAGACACTACCTCATGGGGAAAAGGTTTGAGCTGAGAAAAAACCACAATGGTCTGAAATATTTATTTGATTATCCAACTCTAAATGTTATGCAAACGAGATGGTTAGAATTTCTAAGTGAATATGACTTTGATATAAATCATATCAAGGGGAAAGACAACAAAGTGGTTGATGCACTTAGCAAAAGGGTACATGAATTGCATGCTACATATATTAGGATGTACCAATCATATTTAAAAGACATAATTATAGAGGTTGCCAAATCAGATTTGCAATACAAGGAATTAATGGCAAAATTACAGCAAGGTATTTTGCAGTAGAAAATTAAGGAATATAAGCTAGATAATGATGAACTTCTCATGTACAGGGGCAGAATTTATGTGCCAAATTCTTAGGAATTGAAAAATATGATATTGAGGGAAATGCATAATGTGCCTTATGTAGAGCACCCAGGATATCATAAAACTATTGCATCTGTCAAAAGCCAATATTATTGGCCAGGCATGAAGAAAGAGGTTGTTGATTTTATTGCTAGATGTTTGGAATGTAAAAAAGTAAAGGTTGAGCATAGACACCCAATTGGTTTGCTACAGTGATTACCCATTCCTGAGTGGAAGTGGGAAGTTGTAACAATGGATTTCATTACCAAACTGCCCAGAACAAACAAGCAACATGATTCTATCATGGTAGTGGTGGATAAGCTTACTAAAGCTGCCCATTTTGTTGTAGTTAAGCTCACTCACAATGTAGCCAACATTGTTTGTGTTTATATGAAGGAAATTTCCAAATTACATGGCATACCAAAGACAATTTTGTTTGACAGAGATCCAAAATTTACCTCAAAATTTTGGAAAGGATTATTTAATGGATTTGGAACAAATTTGAATTTTAGCACAACTTATCATCCAGAATCAGATGGAAAAATAGAGAGGGTGAATCAAGTGATTGAAGATATTTTGACGATGTACATACTGGATAAACCATCAAAATGGGAAGAATACCTACACTTGGTAGAGTTTGCTTACAACAATGGGTACCAAGCATCTCTAAAGATGAGCCCATTTGAGGCACTGTATGGAAGAAAGTGAAACACACCAGTAAGCTGGAATAACCCAGCAGATAGAGCAGTGATTGTAACAGAACCACTTAGAGAAATGGAGGAGAAAATGATAAAAATAAAGCAAAATTTAAAGGTTTCCCAAGATAGGCAGAAAATCTATGGTGATAACGGAAGAAATCACAGGGAATTTAAGGTGGGTGATCATGTATTCTTGAAAGTGAAAGCCAACAGAAGTTCCCTGAAGTTGGGAAATTGTTCAAAGTTGGCAGCTCGCTATTGTGGGTCGTTTGAAATCCTAGAGAGGATTGGTCTAGTTGCTTATATGATTGCATTGTCTGCATCTATGTCTGTTCATAATGTATTCCATGTATCATTACTAAAGAAATATATACCTGATGCTAATCATGTTATTGATTGGAATGTGATTCGGGTGGAGCAAGAAGGTGTTTTCCAAGTGCATCTGATACACATTATGGACCGGGAAATCAAACAGCTCCGGAACCAAGCCATAGGTCCTATAAAGGTTCAATGGACTTGGTATGGTCCTGAGGACGCTACTTGGGAGCATGAGGATGCAATGTGGGCAGAATACCCACATCTTTTTGAGGATTTTTGAAGTTTTGTTGTATATGAGTACATGATGCATTGAGTACAATGCATAAATAAGGGGAGGGGATTGTCATATCCGTAAGGCCGAACCCAAATGTAATGTAAATGAAAATTTACTTAAGCTGGTGAGTTGTTTTATATCATTTTTGTATGCACATTTCATGTCATAGTGCGTGCATGTATTGTGCAGTGAAATGATGAAGTGTGCACATTCCAGGATACCATGTGTAGCATCTTAAGTGTGCATGATTGTGAGGCCAATGAGCCTTTGTGTATATGCTATGTTTTATAGGCTAGTGAGCTAGCTATTATAAGCTAGGATGCTTATGTTTGGATTAGGCCAGGGAGCCTAGATGTTAAAGGCCATTGCGCCTATTTTTGTATATGTCTCATAATTAATATAAAATACATCGTTGTGTGTAGACCGACCACGATAAAAGAGATGGGGGACTAAACTCCATTGGTTAGGGAAAGGGAGGATCCCAAAATTTAAGGAAAAGGGCTAAGATAGGGAGATTAAGACAAAAATGAACATTATATTAATATTTCTTTAAATCATAAAGTATGGATAATTATTTTATCCTAACTACTAAAGTTGGGGACAAGTGGGCCAAAGTAGCTCCCAACATGACAAGTTTCAAGTTGGGGACATGCATACATATAGTTTGGACTTAGTTCATTTCCTATCATCTTTTCCATCATTCTTCCCATCCTTCAGTCATCTAGTCAGTAATCCATAAGCATGCACACACCCATTGAGCTATCTTTCATATCTTCATGACTGTACCTGAAATTGTATCCATAGCCATTTTGTGTTCGTGTATCTAGTTAGATTGGGAGTTGGACTGAAGAAGCGGGTTGTCAGGCCCATGGGATATTGAAGAGGTGGGCTGTCAAGCCCATGAAAAATTCTATGTGTGAGAGAATTATTGGGGATTGATTTCCTGAAGGTGCTGAACTGTAGCTATAGTGCTCTGAGACTTCATGTCCGACCTGTTGTTGAAGCCTTGGAAGGGAAGTGGGGTAGCCGAAGGACTATTGAGTAGAGAAGGGGAACACTTCCTGGGGTGGGGCAGGCATGTGGGGAATGAGGGACTGTAGGTTGTTAGTTTGAGTTGGCACCTAAGATAGAGTATTTCCTATTGTCCATGATCCTTTAGCCTAGTTAGGAATCCCTTTACCTAGGTGGAGTTTAGTCCCAGATCATGGGTGACTCACTGTTGAGAGTGATGAACAGTGTCGTCTAAGGCTGGGAGGTTTGTGGAAGTTCTTCACACAGTTGGTGACATTCTTACCAAGATAAGTGCCAATTTTGTCATAAATTAGATGATGCATTTCTATTTACATGTGTATTTTCATGAGTTTATCTTATGTGTGGTTATGACTGTCTGTATATTTATGGGTATTTTCTGTATATCATGCATGTATATGTTTATTATTATTTCCGTGTGAATCCATGTATTTATAGATGTATTTGTATGTTTAATTTTATATATAATGCTTTCGCAAGAGTTTTGTGTGTGCATGTTTTAATTGCATGCAGTTCGAAAAATTTATGTGGCATAGCTCAGTTGCATACTGGGTATGTTACAGTATCTTCCCTGGAGAGAGAAAAGTAAGAGTTCTCTGGCATAGCGGGGTCTGGCATGGATGGTCAGGGGACGTTACAAGGTTCTTCTAACTTTTGTTATCGACAATGAAATGAAGCGAAGCCCACTTTACCCACATCTATGAGTGAAAGAGGAAATCACCTTCCTCTGGTTCTTCTGGTTCACTTAGCTAGAATTTGGTAGTAGCAACAGTGGTGTTAGGTTCGACATTGATAATTTTCTTCTCTCCTTCTCAATTCGATGTGGGTTCATAATCTTCATCTGAATCGAAATATTTCAGCTCAGCCACTCGTGACTACTTAGAGAAACATTCTCTGGTGTTCCGCCAAGGGATTTTATGGTATTCACACCACTTTTGTGTGTCCTTCTTCGCATTCTCATTACCCTTGTTGTCTTGTGGCTTAGACCAATTGTCTTGAGAGTGTCCATCTTCTCTTTGTCCCTTTTTTTGTGGGTTGGGTGATCCAGGTGTATATTGGTGGCCACCCACCTATTCCAACTAACTCCTATTGTCAGTTTTTAGTTCAACACGTTCTTCTGTAATCCTTTGTAATTGTAGGTTCTACACTTTTAGGGATGTCTGAGTCCCTACATAGTTTCCAGGTGGATATTGGTGGCTTCCCACCCAATCCAACTAGCTTATTTTGGAATTTTTCATGTCAACACATCTTTTTGTATTTCCAAGGCCATTTTGGGGACCTAAACAATATTTTTTGGAGTGCCACAGTCAAACTACAAACAAAGCTATAGTCTAATGTCATAATGTGTATTTATATAAAATATCTTTCCAACGAGCTATCACATGCCTAAAACAGAGGTCGTATGCAAAAGTTACTACCTTGGGAAGTTGAGGTACCAACTTATCCATAGGGGCCCACATAACTTTTGGCACTTGATCTCCTAGGGTTATGTGTTTGGATGTATAGGGTTTTGGAATTCATGAGTAATGTTAAAAAGGCCTATGGATCCTCACTGTAATCATTCTTCTCAGACGGATGCATGTAGCAAGCCACATCTCTTCTTAGAGATAACTACCACTATTCGAGCAAGTTGTTTCCAGTTCTACAGTTTTACAATTTCATCCTACTTTATTTATTCAATAGAAGTTATTGTTCACTTGATATCTATTTTTTTTGTTCCTGTCTCTATGTTATTGTATTCATTATGTTATTCCTTTCATTCCTCTCATAAATATGGATAAGTGGTATCAGAACGGTCTTCTCTTCATTTATTTTTCTTCATGCATGTCCTCGACAAGATATGGGTACAAGAAGTTGGGACTTCAACCATTCGATCCTTTTCAAGATTGTCCACGATGAGCCCGACAAAAACCCATGTGGGATGATAAGAAATATGATGGAGCAGGATATCCTTTTAAAATGTTTCTCAACGAATCCCTTGCATGACAAAGGAATGAAATGATGGACAACATTGCACAAATCCTTCGGAGGCTACCCACAAGAGATGCATCTTCATCAAGAAGCCATGCAACTCCCTTTAAGGTACAAGTAAATTTTTATATTCCATTATTTTAAGGAATGATAGATGTGGATGTTGTAGAGAAATGGTTGAATATGCTCGAAGGGTATTTTTCGGTCCACAATTTCTCTAATAGGGAAAAGATTACTTTTTCACTCCTCAAGGTCATCCCCCATGTTAAGAACTGGTGGGATACTTGCTCTGAGCAAAGGGCCATAGAGTAATCTACGATATTTGAGGTTTCCCCTACGTGGGATTCATTCAAGGATTCCATTAAATAAAAATACTATCGTGTTGGAAGCTATGAGGACCAATACACAAGATGGACCACACTGCATCAGGAAAGGGACCAAACAATACCATATTTCACCAATATTTTCCATACCATGTGCACCAAATTGGGTATCAAAGACTCTGAATGACATCGTGTGTTCAAATACCACAGCTATCTAGATAGATACATTCGGAAGAAAATGGAGTTTATGGACATCACATCATTACATGTAGCATATAGATATGTTGTTAAGATTGAGCATAAATTTAAGTAGAAGAGGCGAGAGTTTGGATATACAAACTCCTCATAGCCGAAGCAGGGAAAAGGCAGCCCCAACCCACAAGACAAGGGTCAGAGCAAAGTTGGTTTTTCTTAGGACAACTATTCCAAGTCGTAACCCAAGAAGGGTAACGCGAAGATGAAGAAGGACACAAGAAAATGGTGTGAATACCATAAAATCCCTTGGCACAACACTGAAGAATGTCACTCCAAGAAGTCACTAGTGGACAAGATAAAAGATTTTGAACTAGAGGCAGATTCTGACTCTGAATCAAATCTAGAAAGTGGGAAATGGATCATTTATGTCGAACCCAGTGCCACTGTCGCTACCACCAAAGTCCAATCAAGATAACTAGAAGAAACAGAGGAAGGGGAACACCTCTTTCACTCACATATGTGGGTAAATGAAATTTGTTTCATTTCATTGTCAATACAGTCAGAAGAACCTGATTTCAGCAGAGGTCATCAAGCGGATGGACCTGCCAATAACACTTCACCCACAAACCTACACCATCAGTTGGCTTCACCAAGGACGAGATCTTCACGTCAGCCAACAATTTTGTCTTCCCTACAGCAACAATCCCTTCAAAGATGAGGTATTGTGTAACAATGCTCCCCTTGAAGTTTGTGATGCTCTTCTAGGCCAGTCATATTTTTGGAAGCAACATGTTGTATATGAATCTAGACCCCGCAGAGTTATTATTACATTTTGTAGATAATTCCATAGGATACCATAGGTAGCGTCGCCTACCTCTATTTCTTTAATCTCTACTAAGCAATGTAGTAAGGTCATTTCACAGACCAAGAATTTCATCTTCTTTGTGATCCATTCTCATAGTAAGAAGAAGGTAATTACCACATCTTTGAGCTCCATAGAGAGCCTCTATTTGCAGAAAAATCAAGTGGATGGGATTGTGGAAGAGAATAGAGACATATTCTCCTCACCCACCGAGGTACTGACGCAGTGCCAAGTCAATCATTCAATTGATCTAACCGCCAATACCCCACTGCCTAATGGACCAGTCTATCATCGCTCATTGATGGAGAATGACAAAATCAAGTGCCATATCCAAGAGTTTATTCAAAAGGGTCACAGCCAACACAGATCCTCCCCTTTCAAAATTCTGATTATGTTGGTGCAAAAGAAATATGGGACCTAGAAACTCTGTATTGATTATAGAGCACTAAACAAAATTAGAGTCAGGAACTGATACCCAATTCTCATAATTGATGACCTTCTTGATCAACTCAAGGGGGAAAAGTTCTTCAGGAAGATTGACCTAAAGTCTGGCTACCACCAGGTTCCCATCAAACCAACTAGTGTATGGAAGAAATATTTCAAATCTAAATAAGGTCTCTTTGAATGCATGGTCGTGCCCTTTGGCTTAAAAACTGCACCAGCAAATTTCATGAGATTGATAAATGATGTATTGAGACCCTTCACCAACTATTGTGTGGTGGTATATCTAGATGACATCCTCATCTTCAAAAGAACTTGGGAGGAGCACATGCAGTATATTCAATAGGTTTTGGGCACTCTACGACAGTACAAGCTACATGCCAACTTGGAAAAATTCTCCTTTGGCATGAACAGGGTCCAATACTTGGGCTACATTGTTGATGAGCATGGGGTACATGTGGATCTAGCTAAGATCCAAGTCATTCGTGACTGGCCATCCCCGACCACACTAACTGAGCTTCAGATCTTATTGGGACTTGCCAAATTCTATCATAGGTTCATGTTGTGATTCTCCCATACTACATGGACCCTCAACCAAGTAACCAAGGGAGGTGGCAGGGAAACTTTTGCATGGGAGCAGGAACAACAATGATCATTTGAGGATCTGAAGCATTGCTTGTGCTCAACTCTAGTACTCTCCTTACCTAATCGGAAACAACCATTCGAGATTGAGGTTAATGCCTCCAACTATGTTTTTGGTGCATTTCTCACCTAGCATGGGCATCTATTAGCATACCATAGTGAGACACTCTCAAATACTATCCGAAACTACCCCACCTATGACAAAAAAATGTATTCCATTGTGCAATATTGTCGTGAGTGGAAACATTACATTTTGGGCAAGGACACAATCATCCACACTAATCACAAGCCTCTATAGTTCATACAAACACAGGGGAAGTTGTAGAATGACCGCCATCCAAAGTGGTCCACATATCTACAACAGTTCCATCTCAACATCAAGTATAAAATAGGCACTACTACATATTGAAAAATTTGCGACGACCACTTGCGACGAAAGTACTCTTTCGTCACAACATGCAAGAGAAAAGTTCAATTTTTCTAAATCCACCCCGTATTCATCGCTATATCGACGCATGTACTTTGACTAAACTAATATGGTCAATGTTAGTCACATGAGAGAAGAATCTAGTTTTTTTAAATTAATATGGTCAACGTTCGTCGCAAGAGAGACAACTGACCTAACGTTAAAATTGACCGTTAAAAATGACAAATAAATAGGTAAAAAAAAGAAATATTTTTAGTTCATGGTCATCACAATTGTGACAATCACAACCTAAAATTGGACTATAAATATTGGATGATTTAAATATGTTGCAACAATCTTGCTATAACAATGACAGTTCCGAAAGGGTATTGTTTTGCGAAAGAATGTCGTAGAATGTTGTTAGAGGTGGGGAAAAAAGTAAAGCAGATGAAAAGGGTGATGGTAGATGTTATTTCCCTTGTAAAAAATGTTTCCTTAGATGTCCCGTAAGAATTTTAATACCAACGGCTACAAAACATTGTAGGAAATATGGGCACATTGATGGCGGATTGAATGAATATGGTCCCATGGTAATTAGCTATATTCATTATATTTTTTTATTTTGTCAATTTTATATAAAATTATATATATGTATATATATTGTTTGAATGTTTGTTATAGTATACTTTAATTTTTCATGATTGTTTGTAATTATAAAGTTAGAGTTGCCCTCTAACTTTCCACAGAATATAGTACCAAGTATTATTAGAAATGATGTTGTACAAGCTGAGGAATATCATCATAACCAAGGAAATGAGGATCTCATGGAAGAAGATGATGGGACAAATAAAGTTAATGATCCCATGGAAGAAGATGATGGGACAAATCAAATGATCCAAGATTTGTTTTCACAATCAGATGAGGATGGAGAAAATGTTGGTATTTATGATGAACCTCTATTAGAAAAGGCAAATAAACGACTTTATGAAGGATCAAGAACAAATATTCTCTCCGCTACATTGTTGCTAGTGAACTTAAAGGTTATGATTAATTTGTCGAACATTTGTATGACACAGATACTAAGGCATGTAATATGTTTCATCTCATATTATACATAAATGTTGATTTTTTTCTATTTGTTTTTAGTGTTAATTAATGTGTAAAATAAGAATGCAATTTTTACGGTTAATATTCTTACATTAACTAGTTGTTTGTTATGTTGTATATTGTTAGGTGAATTTTTGTTACCATCATCAAATATTTTAACTCACACATATCGAGGTTTGCATGCCATTATGAAAGACATTGGAATGGATTATCAAACTATAGATGCATTTCCTAATGACCATATTATATATTATGGACAACATTCTTCGAAAAAACAGAATTTACGCAATGTCTTATCAGTAGATATCGAACCAATCAAGTAACAAAAAGGGTTCCTTGAAAGATTCTTCATCATATTCCCATAATTCCACGTTTGCAGTGATTTTTCAGGTGTGAAAGAATAGCATAATTTATGGATTACCATGCACGTAATAGAAGTGGAGATGGTGTTCTTCGAATGCCTGTCGATGGTTCTACATTTAGGGAAATTGAGGAAAAATGGGTATATTTCAAAGTTGAACCTCGTAATGTTAGGCTTTCATTGGCAGCTGACGGTGTTAATCCATTTGGAGAGATTAGGTCTAGTTACTCGATGTGGCCTATTTTTGTTATCAACAATAACATTCCTCCTTGGATGTCAATAAAGAGAGAGCACATAATGTTGATAATGATTGTTCCAGGTATTTGTTTACATTAATTTTTTGAATTTAACATTTTCATTTGTTTCAATTTTTGCATAATATCTTTTGTTTATTTATTTAATTATATATATTACATGATATCATTCCTATAGTAATTATGTGTAATTTCAAACAATTAGGTAAGTACCAGGTTAAAGATATGAATGTATATATCGAGCCTCTTATCGATGAGATACTAAAGTTATGGGTTGGCATCACAATGTATGAGATATGTAAACCAATCGGGGAGAAGAAATTTAAATTCTGTGGAATACTTTTATGGACAATTCATGATGCCCTTGGAACAACACATTTTTGTGGTATGTATCATTCTAATATTTCTCTTTAATACTATATAATATTTTAATGTTATCATGGTGCATGTTTAATTTTAAATAATCTCATCGTATAATTGACATTAATCCATTTGTTGCAGGTCTTCAAACAAAGGGTAAATTTGCATGTCTAGTTTGTGGCCCTAGGATGAAGTATCGTCATTCTAAAAGTTTAGGAAAGATGGTGTTTGATGAGTATAGTCACCTTCTTCCTAAGAACCATAGGTATCGTACTACTGAAAAACACCTTTTCAATGGGAAAGAAGAGATTTGTTTAAAACCACGAAGAATGACACCTCACCTATGGAGGTTGGAATATAATAGAAATCATCAAGGTACTCAATTTCATAATGTATCGTAGATCATGTAATGTTTTGAATGTTTATTTTAATCATTGAATTTATTTTACCGTA